>SNQJ01S0155879.1:0-12124 GCA_010110895.2 Picea sitchensis | reverse complement strand
AAGAAAAATAATTTGTTGAGTTTGTAAATCCAAGGTGTTATCACTCCAAGAAACTCTTTGAGGTTGTAAACCAAAGATGCTTGGTAACTTAAAGTAAACTTGTTTATTTGTTTTTGTATGTGTGGATCAATGGGATAACTCAATTACAGTATGGTATTCAGACAATCAAAATGAGAATCAAATGAACCGGTGCTCTCAAGGATTAATAATTAGAGGATGGCCTTTAAGTGGGTGAGAAAACAATGCTTATAAACCAAATACAAAATGTAGGGTTTAATAAACAATGATAAGCAACTATTAAGTAAGTTATGAACTGACTGATGAGATGACAGTCATCCTGCAGTTAAAACAACTTGAATAAGAGTACAGAAGGAAATATGAGAATTTGATATCAATAGAGAGAGAAAACTGTGATTTGTATTATCATATCAAAAATCCTGTTTACAATATAGTAGATTTATGTATCCAGAATCGAACCCCACTTCATCTGAAGTTCTTGGCTTTATAGCCTTTACAAAATAACTGAGATCCTATAAAGAAGGATCAAATTTACTAAACATAGATAGTCAAATCTGACACAAGAAAATAGGGAGAGATCCTAAAAGCCATGTCAATTCTTCATCTTTAATGATCTTCACATTCTTCAAAGCTTTGACAAGTGTAGAAATCCTTCCAAGGCTGCTGACACTATGAAAGATAAGATAAGTCGAATTTGCCACTTTTAGCAAAAAACTGTTTGTGTGCCCAGAAAATAGGTAGCTAATTTCACTTTGCCACCTTCTAAACACCTCAAACATCATAGCAGATCCTTAAATATGATGTGTTTGATTATTGCCCATCTTTTGAAACTCTCCTCCAGGCGTTTGATTGATAAAAACTTAGATCTGGGCGAAATTACGACGTCTCTTCCCTGTCTGCGGTTTCACCAGCTCTTTCGCCTTGAAATTTGCTAGTTAGCCGATGAAAGCTCTGCTTTTCAACAACTAATTGTTTATAAATGCGCCTTCTGTGCTGGTGAAAATTACTGATTTCCCATTGGCCGTGTAGTCTGGACCTTGCCAATGTTTTGATCCTCAAATCTTCATAGGTTTTCCTTATATATTTTCAGAACCAAAACTTCTTCTGCATTTTCTTCTGAAAATTATTCAATACTTGACTGTTTCAACCTTACATCAACATAATCTTTGGGATAAGTATACTGTGAATAGGGCCTTTTAAGAATGTCAACCAATTCTTTGTTTTAGTAAATGAGCTGCGCACAAATATCTTTCATATAGGCTACATTCATAGTCAGAGTGTTTTATAATTGAATACACTCATACTCTGAATTGTGAGGTATTTCAGAGATGTAGGGTTTCTGTCAAAGTGATTCTGTTTGTTGTTGATAGTGTGGTTGTTCACTTTCTCATTTGCTTCTTTTCTTCTGTAAAAACTGTATTTCTTCCTTCGAATATCCACTGAAGTCAATATCCTTTTGCTTACTTAACCTTTCCTAAGCTTCACGGAACAATTCATTAGAATAAGGATGACCTCCATTTTGAGTAACTACAATGTCTACTTTCTTGAGCAATTCAGTTACTTGTCTTTCCATTGTTGTTTCTAATGTGGTTTTATTGTTGAAAAAGACCTTTCTATGATTGCACTGGCGTAGAAGCTCCTTAAGCTCAATTGGGCTCTCATGCAAGTAGTCTTCTAATGTCTCTAGATTTTCTTCCAACTCATCACCGCTAGTAAAAATAACCACCATGAAATTGAGAATTTTCTCACCAAACAACATTTGCAAGCTCTCTAAAGCTGTTGCTTCTTCTGTAGTAAATCGATTTCTAACATAAAGTACAAAAATAATTCCATGGAGACCATCCTTTGCAAGGTCAATACATTTGACAATTTCTTTGCCGAGAAAGTCTGAATTGACAGTAGGGTCAATGATTCGTGAAAATCAATGTCCAAGATGCATCTCTTCTCTGCATCCATTACTCGATATGTTTTTATGATGAAGAGGTGCAGTTACCTGAGTGTTCATTCCTTCTTGTGGCCTGATATCTGCAAATGAAACTACTTAGACATCTGTATAATCATAGCCAAAAATTGACCTCCCTTCTTATTCCTCGTGGCACCCTTTTCATGCGGTCTCATGCCTGCATAAATTTTATCAAACCGTGCATGGAAAGATCCCACGTTTCACAAAAATCCATATATTACGATCTTTGCATATAGCGAGGTTTCATTAGGTAAAATCAAAGAGATTGATATCGGTTTGGTGCTGGGATTTGATGACTTGAAATGTGGACTCAATTTGTGAGTTGGCCTTGTGTGCTGATTTGTAAGTTGAATTGAGGCTTAGCTCTTAGCTTGGGAATGTGAGTGTGCGCTAGGCTTTGTATTTTATTTTGTATACCTTGGCATAGATTTATACGTAGGGTGATGACTAGATTTGGACTTAGAACCTTTAGATTTAGTCTAGGATAAAGCCATTTAAAAGCATGCCCCTCTTTTAATAACAATCTCAAATAAAAGAAACTAGGAATACATTAAACTCAAGAATAGATTGTGCAGAGTTCAACTGAGATTTCTAACCATTTACTCGCAGGTCAAGAGGATGAAGCCAAAGGATTTTTGGGCAAAAGTAATTAATTGAGAGCTTGATAAAAATATGGAGCTTACAAAATTGGCCAAAAGACGAAGAAAACAATAAATCAAGTGAAGAGTGATGAAAAGATTCATAAAAAAACTAGTGCATTTTTATCGCTAACAACTGGCTCCAACTGGTATGGAGACCTCCCTACGAGGTTTCCAAGAACCTAGTAGTTCCAGTCACCTTTAGTATTGGGCATGGAGTCATCTCGTCTTTATAATTGGTCCCCTGTAAAACTGTAACCTGCCTGTAGCCTGCTCTGCTTATTCAAAAACCAATAACTGAAAAGTCTATTGCTCATTGAGTGAGCTTATTCTCTTCTACTCCTACACTAACCCAGCTCTGCAATTTGATTAGGTAAATGCTGACTTCCATAACAACCATTCAAGCAGTTTTAAAATTTAAGAAACCTTATCTATGTCACTGCTTGATAGAAGGTAACTAAAAGATACCAACAATGATAAATAAACTTTCAGAAAGGCATACTCACTAATGAATACCGATGAGTAAAGAAAATCTGAAATTTTCAGAGGATGTGAGATATACAACTCCATCAAAGCTTCTACTGGGTATCTGAATCCAATATTATAAACATTCTAACTGACAGAAAATAACTACCCTTCTGTGAATGTCTCTCTGTTTACAAATAGATGCCTTCTTTGATAATTTTCCTGTTGTCCCGACTGAGAACTAAAAAATTGTTGCTGGTTGTCCTCACTGATATCGATGTTGAATGTGAACTGTTCTCTCGCTGTCGGAGGAAAATGTAAACTCAATCGCTGATATGAAATTTTTTGCTCGTCATCTTCCCCTTCATGTCCGCTGCAATTCCCCTTTGTCTGCAAATTTGAAAGATGAGAACTATCCTTAGCATTTGCTGCAGATTTGAAACTGTCATCTACTGATATAAAAATTTGTTTATCATTTTTTAAGTTTTCAAATGGGACAATCTGATCTTCATGACAATTTAGGATAGTAGATGCATTTGGTACAATGTCAAAAGCATTTATACTATGGCTACCATCGCGAAGATCATCGATGTCTTGGTCACAATGAGAGGTATCCCCTAAAACAACATACTCTTCATGGCTATCTGAATCTTTAGTCAGTAAATGAAATTCATGACAACATTCGGGATATAGAATATCAACTGAAAATATTTCTTTGCAAAACAAATGAAAGGCAGCATGAAAATCTGCCAAAGAATTGATACTGGTAACAGGGAGTGACCAATACCAATCACAAGCAATACCCTCTAATGAAAACCCAAAGAGCTTGATCTGAACATCCTCATGCACAATTTGCAAACGATGAATGAAATCATTAAAATCCAACAAATATTCAGTTGTCACTTCCCACTCTTCTCCTCCAAATATGGGAATACTACGTTCCCATTCATCTCTACTAGGCACTGGGTGAGGGTAACCATAAATACTTGAGAAATTGCAAAATGCATACCTCTTGTTCATTTCATAGCAGTGGAGTCGCCAACAAATTTCAGAACGATGGAGTCGCCACTGAATCCATCCTTCATGGAGTCACCATATAGATGATTACAACCGAATATATGTCCAGACTTTGTCTATCATCAAAGTTGGATCTTGTCGTCTCCCAAGGAAGCTGAGCTTCAGTCTCCTCTCCCTGACAACAATGCCAATTTGTTATCACTCCAAGAAACTCTTTGAGGTTGTAAATCAAAGATTCTTGGTAACTTAAAGTAAACTTGTTTTTGTGTTTTTGTATGTGTGGATCAATGGGATAACTCAATTACAGTATGGTATTCAGACAATCAAAATGAGAATCAAATGAACCGGTGCTCTCAAGGATTAATAATCAGAGGATGGCCTTTAAGTGGGTGAGAAAACAATGCTTATAAACCAAATACAAAATGTAGGGTTTAATAAACAATGATAAGCAACTATTAAGCAAGTTATGAACTGATTGATGAGATGGCAGTCATCCTGCAGTTAAAACAACTTGAATAAGAGTACAGAAGGAAAGATGAGAATATGATATCAACAGAGAGAGACAACTGTGATTTGTATTATCATATCAAAAATCTTGTTTACAATATAGTAGATTTTTGTATCCAGAATCGAACCCCCACTTCATCTGAATTTCTTGGCTTTATAGCCTTTACAAAATAACTGAGATCCTATAAAGAAGGATCAAATTTACTAAAAATAGAAGTCAAAAATGACACAAGAAAATAGGGAGGGATCCTAAACACTAGGTCAATTATTCATCTTTAATGATCTTCACATCCTTCAAATCTTTGACAAGTGTAGAAAGCCTTCCAAGGCCGTTGGCACTATGAAAGATAAGATAAGTCGAATTTGCCACTTTTAGCAAAAAACTGTTTCTGTGTCCAGAAAATAGGTAGCTAATTTCACTTTGCCACCTACTAAACACCTCAAACATCATAACAGATCCTTAAATATGATGTGTTTAATTATTTTCCATCTTTTGAAACTCTCCTCCAGGCGTTTGATTGAGAAAAACTTAGATCTGGGCGAAAATATGATTTCTCTGCCCTCTCTGCGGTTTCACCAGCTCTTTCACCTTGAAATTTGCTAGTTAGCTGATGAAAGATCTTCTTTTCAACAACTAATTGGTTATAATTGCGCCTTTTGTGCTGGTGAAAATTACTGATAGCCCGTTGACTGTGTAGTCTGTCCCTTGCCAATGTTCTGATCCTCAAATCTTCATAGGTTTGCCTTATATCTTTTCAGAACCAAAACTTCTTCTGCATTTTCTTCTGAAAATTATTCAATACTTGACTGTTTCAACCTTACATCAACATAATCTTTGGGATAAGTATACTGTGAATAGGGCCCTTAAGGAATGTCAACCAATTCTTTGTTTTATTAAATGAGCTGTGCACATATATCTTTCATATAGGCTACATTCATAGTCAGAGTGTTTTATAATTGAATACACTCATACTCTGAATTGTGAGGTATTTCAGAGATGTAGGGTTTTTGTCAAAGTGATTCTATTTGTTGTTGATAGTGTGGTTGTTCACTTGCTCATTTGCTTCTTTGCTTCTGTAAAAACTATATTTCTTCCTTCGAATATCCACCCGAGTCAATATCCTTTTGCTTACTTAACCTTTCCTGAGCTTCACAGAACAATTCATTAGAATAAGGATGACCTCCATTTTGAGTAACTACAATGTCTATTTTCTTGATCAATTCAGTTACTTGTCTTGCCATTGTTGTTTCTGATGTGGTTTTATTGTTGAAAAGGACCTTTCTATGATTGCACTGGTGTAGAAGCTCCTGAAGCTCAAGTGGGCTCTCATGCAAGTAATCTTCTAATGTCTCTAGATTTTCTTCCAACTCATCACCGCTAGTAAAAATAACCACCATGAAATTGAGAATTTTCTCACCAAAGAACATTTGCAAGCTCTCTAAAGCTGTTGCTTCTTCCGTAGTAAATCGATTTCTAACAGATAGTATGAAAAAAATTCCATGGAGACCATCATTTTCAAGGTCAATACATTTGACAATTTCTTTGCCGAGAAAGTCTAGATTGACAGTAGGGTCAAAGCTTCCTGAAAATCAATGCCCAAGATGCATCTCTTCTCTGCATCCATTACTTGATATTTTTTTCTGATGAAGAGGCTCAGTTACCTGCGTGTTCATTCCTTCTCGTGGCCCGATATCTGCAAATGAAACTACTTAGACATCTGTATAATCATAGCCAAAAATTGACCTCACTTCTTATTCCTCGTGGCGCCCTTTGCATGCGGTCTCATGCCTGCATAAATTTTATCAAACCATGCATGGACAGATCCCACGTTTCACGAAAATCCAGATATTACAATCTTTGCATATGGCAAGGTTTCATTAGGTAAAATCAAAGTGATTGATATCGGTTTGGTGCTGGGATTTGATGACTTGAAATGTGGACTCGATTTGTGAGTTGGCCTCATGTGCCGATTTGTAAGTTGAATCGAGGCTTAGCTCTTAGCTTGGGCATGTGAGTGTGCACTAGGCTTTGTATTGTATTTTTTAGACCTTGGCATAGATTTATACATAGGGTGATGACTAGATTTGGACTTAGAACCTTTAGATTTAGTCTAGGATAAAGCCATTTAAAAGCATGCTCCTCTTTTAATAACAATCTCAAATAAAAGAAACTAGGAATACATCAAACTCAAGAATAGATTGTGCAGAGTTCAACTGAGATTTCTAACCATTTATTCGTAGGTCAAGATGATGAAGGCAAAGGATTTTTGGGCAAAAGTAATTAATTGGGAGCTTGATAAAAATATGGAGCTTACGACACTGGCCAAAAGACCGAAGAAAACGATAAATAAAGTGAAGTGTGATGAAAACATTCATAAAAAAACCAGTGCATTTTGATCACTAACACAAGGAACAAAAAATATGGCTAAAACTGAGGAGAAGGGTAAAAAAGGAAAAAGGAAAAAGGAATACTATTAAAGAGGATAAAATAAAATTGAAACATGAAATGAAAAGAAAGAGGAAATTAAATAATAGTAATAATAAATCAATCAATAAATAAAAATAAAATAAAATATTTAAAAAGAAGAAGGGTTAAAGATCAATGATCAATACGATGAATAGTGGGTTTCCAAGATTGTCTAAGTTTGTATCCGTCTTTGTGATTAAATCTGTTAGGATGTTTTTCAAGGGTTTCCAAGATTGTCTAAGTTTGTATCCATCTTTGTGATTAAAACTATTAGGATGTTTTTCAATTTCCAACACTTATCGAATGATATGAGTGGAGTAATAAGGTTTTGAAGCTAGAATTTTAGTTTTGTCAAAGAAAATGAGATGATCAGAATTGTGGGAGTGTTCGTCGATAGGTGACTTAGATATGTGATTATGGAAGGTATGATATATATTTTCTTTGAGACGGGATTTAAAATATCTACCAGTTTGGTCTATGTATGATTTTCCACAACAACAGGAAATTCCGTAAACTCCTTGGCCAAGCATTGGATCAAATGTATCCTTCGTTGTTGCAAATAATTGTTGAAGTGATAGCTAAGGGTGGGTAAGATGAATGATATTTTTTATATTTAGAATGGAGGACTGAGTGAAAGTTCGTGTTGAATTGAGAAGTTGAATAACCATTTTTCACAAGGGCTTTAGTTAGGTGGGATTTTTCTTTCTCAAGGAAATGAGTATCAGAAATACGAATGGTTTGAGTGGCAAGAGTTTTAAGAACAACAGATTTCTAGGGAGGGTTATGGTGAGAATGTGCATGAAGGTATCGATCAATGTGAGTATTTTTCCTATAAAATTGGTGGGTGAGGATGCCATTAGGAAGGTAGGTGATGAGAACATCCAAAAATGGGAGATAATTTTCATTTTGGATTTCCATAGTAAATTTGATATGGGGTGAAATGTTGTTAAGGGATAGGTGAGACATATTTTAATAAGGTTAAGGGTTTCAAGGTCCACCAGTTTGGAGATAAGTTCAAGGTCTTTCAGAACTCAGATTTTGGTAAATAAGGACACAACATAAAAAATAATCATAATGTATTGTGTCTGAGTTAAGGAATTGGGGTTAAAGAAAAGTTTGATTAAAAAATCAAAGGGATTTTCAAAGAGAAGAATAGGTGAAAGAAGGCCCTGATTTAGAAATCATGGTTGATTTTCAAATTGAAACAATGAAATAGTAATTAAAGAGAACATGGGGAGTGATTTGAGGATCAAGCCTAATCTAGAAAACAAGGACCGTATGATTTTGAACAAAATATGGTTAAGAAGGAAAAATTTGAGGAAGGGAATAAAAAAAGACTCATAGAGGAAGAAACCCAAAGAAAATAACCAAGTAAAAACCAAACAACTAAACATGAAAGCCCATCTAAATTGACCATGTAAAAGAAAGAATCAATGCATCAAAGAAATAAGGAAGCAAGGTCAATGTGTTTCTTAAAATAAATAAGCTTATCCTAGTCAATGACATAAACATGGGGCCTAATTTTTCTCCAAAACGTGGAGGGGTTGTTGAGGGCTCAATAAATGGTGACACATTGAGTTAATACATGAATCTATGAAACATTACTTATTGAATCACATTTTTAATAAGAATCTAGAATTTCAGGAAGAATCATACCTTTGAATTCAAAAAAATGGAATCTTTGGGTCATCCCCTTGTGACATGAATCCAAATTACTCCAATCATATTGCTTCAATGATTTAGTAACCTTTCATGGAGATAGAAAGTATGTAGCTTATTTTTTTTAACACACCCGATGTTTCAGGTAACAATCATAGTCACATGGTTTTGTGGTGTTTCTCCACTAAATACAAGTTTCCATAGCCCTGGTGGATTGACCCCAACATCACAGGTCTTGCTTCATTGTCAGTGAGTGTCCACATCCATGGTAGAGTTGTCTAAATGTCCTATTTATAAATTGACTTCCTTTCCCAATTTTATTTTTTCAATAACATATGGCGGGATGCAATGGTTTTTACATGATTATAGGGATAACTTCCTATTATTAGGAAAGGATTGGCCATGCCTAAATAAGAATATGCCCAAAAATATTTTTAAACCTTGGATGTATGACTGGAAACCCTTCACATGGTGTGATAATATAATGTGAATGGATGCTATCTTCAGATTGGGTAAATCACCACTTAACTAAAATTTCAAGATCTTCTAGGACTTAGTTATTTGGGGAAGTTCCAACTCCACCACTATTTTAACTTTCAAGTAGCATGGAACATTTACTCACTATTTCCTTGTTTACGAAATGATTGAGAAGTAAAATCAACAATTACAAATATCAACACATGTTCCTACTCTTACAAGACCCTACACTTAACCCATTATGGGAATTTCAAAGTATGTTAGCAAGTGGAAAAACCATGCAAGGTTAAAATTGTTGACATCCATGAAAGATATGCAAGTTGAAACCATAGATAAAATCAAAATCACTGAAATAAACCTTAGAATGTAGTTTTAATAAGAAAAATACGATGGTGTTTGATTCTAAGGGATGGATATAGATGCTTGGGCCATCTCATTTACCTTTCTAGATTGCTAAGTTTCTCCTTCTGTAATGAATATCCTAAAAGTTTTCTTGAGCTTTGCTCAACTATGCTAGATAGATCCACAGGCTTGAGAGTGAAGAGGACATGAGAGTGCAAATGATGGCTATAGAGTGATGGAATCTATGATGACCTTATATATATATATATATCTGTGTGTGTGTGTGTGTGTGTGTGTGTGAGTGTGGATGTGACTTGTGATATCATATGTGCAATGAAAATGTTGTTGAACTTATTCTTATACTAAGAGGGCGGGGGTGAATCTGTATAAGATAATTTTTACTTTATTTAACCATTCATCAATCATTCATTAATTGTGAAACAATAATCACATACAAACTCAAATCACAATTGTAACACCCCAGTTTCCCCCATATTGTAAATATTATTATTATTGTGAACAAGACTATGGACAGATCTATCATGTCAATGTTGGAAAGACAATGAACCTTTTTATAGAAGGTAATGTATATATTTTGTTATTAAGTAAAAGGAAATTGTGGCATGACTATTGAAAGAGGGTTTCAAGTATAGATCATGATGCGTGGGAGGGATGGTAAGGGAAACCAGGAATGGTGAGATGACCACTGCCAGGTCGATACTCTGCTGGATATAAATTGTGTAGACCCATAACAATCTTCTGGCCTAGAAAACTTAATTACCAGTGCGGATGGTAGTTGGGAAGTCTTCCCTCAAGAGTCAATGAGGATATGGGAAGAGACCCATATGGAAAATTCCTGATCTCACCCATGAAATATTGCTGGGAAAAAGAAAAGAAAAGAAAGGTAAAAATAATGGGAAAAGAGCACAAGAAGAAGACATGTGAATGGGTTCTAGGACCAATCAAGAAGAGAAGAGTGCGCGAGGATATCTAGCTCTAAAGAGAACTGAAAATTAAGTTGTTCTGGTTACATGAGCATTTGGACAGTGTTTTCTAATCAATCTAATTAATGGAGTTGGTAAACAAAGTTGCAAGGATTAAGTGAAAAATCCTAGTAGACTCCCTTGCTTGGTGGATAGAAAACTGAACTTCCAGGTTCCTGTGGGAAAATGAGAGTAACATTTGTCCCTTGTTGTTGCTGATATTAAGAAGAAATATTCTTGGATACTTCCTGGATTGGGATTGTAAGGTAGCATTTCATCATCTCTTAGTAGCCTCTCGTTACTACGCACTTAGAATATTTCTCATAATAATTTGACAGGAAGAATTCCACCATAGTTTGGGCAGCTAAAGGCGCTGGGATTACTGGACCTCAACTATATTTTTCTCCACGGTTATATTCCAAAAGCGTTGTGTAATTGTACAAGACTTCAATGGATTCGATTTTCAGAAAAAAACTTGACAGGGAGTATACCAACATAATTCGGTAGTCTATTCCAGTTGGAACAACTCCACTTGCCTTACAATAATCTAGTGGAAGTATTCCAACTTCTCTGAGCAACTGCAATTCTCTCCAAGGGTTTTCCATTGGATACAATAATCTCTATGGTCCAATCCCTTCATTTTTGGGTCTGATAAAAAAACTATCTCTTCTATACTTTGAAGGCAACTCACTAAGTGGATACATCCCTCGAGATCTTGGTAATTGTACTAAGTTACCATACATCGCTTTTTCTCGCACCAATGTGAGTGGAATAATTTCGACTAAACTGGGCTTATATTATAACAATGTTATACTATAACATTGTTACATTATTAACATATTATATAGTTACATATTTATTTTCAAAAAAAACATTTAAATAAATTTGTAGCTTATGTCTTAGCTTCAACTATTGGATTTAAGAAAAAATGAATTAACGGGTCAGTTACCTGGTTACCTTGCAATTCTTTATGAATTAAGGTGGTATTCCTTCAAACATCACAAATCTCATCAAATTCCAAGTGTTGGACTTGTCCAACAACAAAATTAGTGGAAGGATCCAATCTAGAGAGACTTGGATTCAAAACCCTAGGGTCTTCCAAACTCAATACTAAAACATTGTATGAGGATCTCGACATTGCCATCAAGGTATTTGAGTATACTATAACATATGCGTTGGCCACAAACACGATATTGGACTTGTCTAGAAATAATCTTATGGGATAAATACCTCCAAGCATAGGAAATTTGAGTAGCTTGCAGTTATTGAATCTATCAAGAAACCATCTGGAAGGGAAAATCCCTGAATTTCTTGGTGAGATATCTACTATGGAACAACTGGACTTGGCCAAAAATGTTTTGAGTGGAGAGATTCCTCAAAACCTCTCTATTTTAGCCATGCTAGCATATTTGGATGTTTCATCTAACACACTCTGTGGAGTAATCCCACTGGGAACACAGTTTGACACTTTTGATGTTACTTCATTTCAAAGAAACAAGTGTTTATGTGGTTTTCCTTTACAAACATGCAAGGGAAAAGAAAAGCAAACCCATAAAAACACAATAGGAGATGTTAGTCAAGGATTGTT
>SNQJ01S0155877.1:13206-35588 GCA_010110895.2 Picea sitchensis | reverse complement strand
CCCTTAAATTGCTTGTTTTTGTAGCAAGGATGTTGCTTCTTTGGATTCTTGGGTTTATCTTTCTGATGGACGACTAAGGCTTTGTTGGAGGTACCTGCAGTGTTGATCACTCCAAGTTGTACAAGTTTATCTTGCTCTCTAATAAAGCATCACAAAAGGAATCAAGAGTGGGTTTTTGATAAGTTGTCCCTAGATCCTCTTTCATGGCATAACAGATAGATACAAACAAAAAATATGCACTACCTAGCTTAGAAATAATAAGATAGATGCAATGATCTTCATCCATCTTTATCTTACATTCTTCACATAAAATTATGAGTGTTTTCAACTTGTATAGATAGTCTTCAATGCAAGAAAAATCACTTGGAGTTAAATTCAGTAGTTGATTTTCTAACTATTGTGCTTGAATAATTTTGTGTTTACAAAACACAAATTCAATCTTTTCCCAAGCTTCATTGGGTTTATCAATTTGTTGAAGGTGGAACCTTAAATTAGGAGAGATGGACATTCTGATTATTCCACGTGCTTCGTCATTTCTATTATCCCATTTGAATTTCTTATCAGCATCAGTAGGTTATGTTTCCTTTCCCAAGGTAATACAGTACAAGCCTTTACTTCTTAATAAATCCTCCATATGAGATTTCCATTGGAAGTAGTTGGTGTTGGTAAGAAAAACATTATTTGAAGCCATATTAAATATGTAGATAATATGGATTTAAAAACTGAAACTGATGATCTGGATGGAAAGATCTCGAAAAATTAGATGGTTTTAAAAAACACAACACTGAAAACGGACTTCGGGTGTGAAAGTTATGTCCTTTTAAAAAAATACATAAATTGTAACCAAAGGACCACGTGATGGTGTAAGTTTCTTTATGAAGTGACTCACTTTTATAAAAAGAAATGGGGTTCATTTTTACAATGAAGTTACTTTATAAAAGAAAAGTTGCATGCAAAATAAATAACTCTAAAATATTAAAGCTACTTATAGTGATTCACTTTTATACTTGAAGTGAAATACACTTTACAATGTAGCATGAACTTTAAAAAAAAAAGTAACAAAAAGAGAGACTTGAACTCAAGACCTCTTACTTAATAAGGAAATTTTTAACCAAATGAGCTAGCAAAACATATTGTATTGTTTAGCAACAGGGTTGTTGTTGTTGTTGAAAAACTATATGAAAAATAAATAACTCTAAAATATTAAAGCTACATATAGTGATTCAGTTTTATCCTGAAGCGAAATATAGTTTACAATGGAGCATGAACTTTTTCAAAAAAAAGTAACAAAAAGAGAGACTTGAACTCAAGACCTCTTACTCAATAAGGAAAATTTTAACCAAATGGGCTAGAAAAACATATTGTATTGTTTAGCAAGAGGATTGGGGTTGTTGTTGTCGGCCTTGGAGAGCGTGCTAAAAAAATGTTGTTGTTGTTGTTGAAGACGACCTTGGAGAGCGTGCTCAAAAATTGTTGTTGTTGTTGTTGAAGACAACCTTGGAGAGCATGCTCACAAATTGTTGTTGTTGTTGTTGAAGACGACCTTGGAGAGCATGCTAAAAAAACTCTTTTCACACAAGAATTTTTTTTCGCTTCTCAATGACAACAAGGGTTAGATCTCAGTTAGCTTACCTAGAAAATGCAGATTTTCCTATCCGTTTCCAATTTTCTGAGATCGCACAAGGCGCAGGGCAAATATCATACGCAAATCTAAAAGAGTAGCAACCCAATGTTAACACTTAAATTGTTCTTTTAAATTTTTTAGGTACTTTCATTTGCTTGAACTTGATTTGTTTGCTTCCCAGGTCTTTTGCCATTTTTCATAATCTTCGAATCTTCCATCGAGCCTTGACAAACCTGATTTAATCGCTTTTTCCTAGAAATCCTTTGGCTTTTCCCTTTTGACCTGCAATACAAAAAAAATAAAAAATAAAAATACAAATAAATTGTATTTAATTTCAAACCCTAAGTCACTATATATATATATATATATATATATATATATAGATATAAAGTCTCTATACCAAATTCCATATATAAACCAATACATATGCCTAAGTCTACATACTATACATTTGGAGTTTTTTAAGCCAAACCAGGCCTCTTGGGTTTATGGCTTTAGCCACAAGTCAACACACAAAGCTAAGCGCAAGCGTCGAGCTCCATACTCCACTCATCTCATCGATAAGCTTATGTGGGCGTTCACATATATAAAGGCTATCAGTTTTAAACACCCCATGCATGTGGAATTATTGCGTTGAGCAAAAATATAAAAAACATAATAAAAACGCAGAAATGTTAGGGTCTCGATTTGTAGGCAGAGGAGTTCAAAGATCCAAGGTGCAATGTGCAGATGTCGAAGAACTAAATATAGCCACGATATATATGATGGTGTTCCCAAATTTCTCGCATGTTCCATTGTTTGCAGAGATTGAGGTATTGCACCAAGCTAACAAATTTGAAGTCTACAGTTCATCAATGCACAACTTGAAGTGGAAATGGTGATTGCAGAGACACAATTATAGGTGCCAAGATTGTATGGGTGTCGAATTGTTATTAAAGAATTTGCAGACCACCAAACAAAACCTTTGTCAATTTATTTGGCGCACGATATGGTCAAGCAGAGATTTCAACTGTGTGTTTCTTATCAGGGTGTTCCTGGAGTATATTGCAATATTGTTGCTACTAAATCCTATTCAAATTATGAAGCAGTTCCTTGCGAACAATTTGAACTATTTTGAGTCCGTGGAATCCTGGTTAGTTCACAGGGCAATTCTTTCGAATTCACTAGGATGAATCACATCGCCTTGGGGATTTCAAAGTTTTGAATTCAAAAAGGTATGAATTCAGGTAGAATATGGTTTCCTGTTGCAAGTCCCATGTGCGGTCTTCTTATGGTCGAGGAGCATTGACAACGCTCACATATGGGACGTCAGGGGTTGAAGTTTATAAATGTGGGCTCGTGGTGATAGGGAAGATTGTAAATATAGTTATCGTGGTTATGAAGGTGTCATACTGTTGTTGGGGAAAAACACCCTACGGACTAGCAAATAGAGTTCAGACTTTGCATGCAGATATGACCGAATAGAAATTACTTTCTACCTACATCCCTAGATTTAAATCCCCTTTTCTTAGTAAATGCATGGAAAGATCCACCTACCTTGTTACCGGTGTTTGATGTCAATCCTCCATTGTGCTTGATTACTTGTTCACAATACTCCTTCCAAAGTTGACATGCATTCAAGACGAGCAACAACTATGCATACATACTACTTATATACTAACGGGTTAGAAATCAAACATAAACTAATCAAATCATAGAAAGTTCATGAATTGGGACGGAAAAAGCATTCTCTTTATTACTTAAAATGAGTCAACTTACAAAAGTTGAGACTGGCCACTGCTCCTTAAACTTGATCCTGGGCTCCTCTTCTTCTGTCCTTCAACTGCTTTTCTTTAAATCTCCTTTGGCATTAGGAAAGGCTAAAGGGTTGGGACAATGGAATACGTAAATGGGAAGAGTTTCTTTGCTATATTTTTTCTCTCCAAATGGTACCCCTACCCCTCCTTTTATAGGCTAGAAGGAGCTAGGTATTTGGACGAACCCTCGGCCATGCATGGCTGGGAGTTTCAGTTAACTCACCCATAGCTTTTTGTTTCATCGACAAATTTCCTTTTTTCATGCTTTTGTCGGTCCACACGGGCTGTTTTGGTTCAGCCAGCGTGTAGACGCGTGCAGTAATGGGTTAGGGTGTGTGGGCCTTTACACAAGAGGATTTTCAAAGAGTTGTTCAATAGAGTTTTGGCAATGAAGGGACATGAGTTGGCCTAATGCCAGGTAAGCATGTGTGGTGCAATTTAGGGTTATAACAGATGCCCCCTAATGTGTGAGGTCAGAAGAGCATCTTATGGCCGAAATACATTACCAATTTTTACTGATGTTCTGAACAATTGAGCCCAAGGATCAGGAACCGGGAGGTGCCATCTGCAAAATAAAAAATGTCTCACCGAGGCGGGCATACCCATGCTCGGGATAAAAATAGAACCATGGCTACCAATCAAATACACTGTAGATCCATGTCAAATAACTGTAAAGAGTAGCCGTGAACAATACACAACGGAGCTACATCTCAAAATAAGAAAGATATACATATATAGTATCCATCTTCCAGAAGCTGATTCAGCCTGATGGCTGGACTTCAGAGCTCGAGAAACAACTTCAAAATCTTCCAAAACTTGGGTAGGAGTGTAATATGAGTGTACGACTGCACTACCCAGAGGTCTTCGACGACTCATCGGTCATGGACTTGATTATCTTGATGATCGGACTGAAGGCTTCAGTGATTTCGAACAAGGACTTGATTGGACATTCAGGATGGCCGGGTATGCGGACAAGAGACATATTGTAGAGGGGCCGACTCAAGCTTAGTGAAAAACTTCCCTTGGACAATAGCACGACAAGTGATAAGAATCAGGCAGCATATATGTTAATCACAAGTCTACGAGGAAGGAGGCAACACAAACTCTCCATATGTTTGGAAGAATTTCCAAATGGTGGAGGACACAACTCTATATAGTGAGAAAAGATTCCTAAGGTTGTACTACATCCCATAGTCTGATGATCAAACGGACATATGTGCTTTATCCAAGGGCGACTCATTATGCTTGCAATAAAGAAAATACTTTTCCCATCGTCTTTTTGGGGTATATTTGATTTTTTTGTTCTTTTCAATAATTTTGGAAAAAGAATAAAGGAATATTACGTTACAATGCAGGAACGAGTATTGAAAACATACAAGCTCAAGACACAAGGACAAGACTGATGTTCTGGTAAAATGATACTTGGGAAAAATCCTCCGACAGCCAAAGGTGTTAAGATGCAGAAGCAAACTGTCACAAGGTTGGTGGATAAGGTATGCAAATGCAGTTGATAAAACACACAATGGTAACGTCCTTCGATGTAAGTTTAACAAGCCCAAAGAAGGTAAGCTCGGTGGTTTTTCATATTTAGAGAGTCTGAAAAAACATAAAAGGAGACTCCATTGGGGTACCTTTTTCGAAGATAGTCTAGTCGGTTCGAAAAAGAGATAAACTAGCACTGATTATATGCCAATTCAAAACCATTTTAACGAGTGTGACAAGGACAAGATCACTCGGCTATTTTTTCACTTTTAAGGAGTCTAAAAAAAGATTAAACTATGGACTCCGTCAGGAATATTCTTCTGGACCAATTTAACGAGTGTGAAAGAATAAGGTCACTCAGCGATCTTTTCAATTTCAGGGAGTCTGAAAAGAGCTTAACTATGGACTCCATGGGGGTTTCTTTTTCGTAAGTTTAGTCCCTCAGCCCCGAAAAAGGAATAAAATTATACCTGAGAGTACTCTTCTAAAGAACAAAAGTTCTATAGAGTATACCTTTGTTCGTATAGTTGACCGTCCGGACCGAAAAAGGGGTAAACTACCACTGGACAGACGTGAATTCAAATTTCATTTTAACAAGCGTGAAAGGCCACAAGATCGCTCGACAATCTTTTCATGTTTAGAGGGTTTGAAAAGGGATTAAAAGGAGACCCGTTATTTTTTGGGAGTCCTGAGGGTGAGACAAAGAGCGAAGAAGAATCATGCAAATGAGGTTCAAACTCATATTCAGGAAAGACTATAAGGACTCCCGAGCCTACAGTGTTTTAGAGATGGCATGAACACCATAATGCAACCAGGACCTACCTAGGGCATCCATGTTCTGGTAAGCTCTACCGCCAAGTTGTGACACTTCTAAAGTAGATATGATGGTTCTGTGTCACAACCTGATGGGATCGATCCTATATCAGAGGAAAAAGACGACGAGATGCAAAAGTTGGGGTAATAACCTAACCTATATGCTCAAGTTGATTCTTGGATAAAAATTTATGGATCGTCAAAATTTTCTCAAAACTCAAAAAATGTGTCCCAATACCTGATCAAATCCCTCCCATATAACTCCTGAATCACTCTAAATGGTTTTTGGTATAAAGAAACTGATAAGGGAGGCCAAAAAAGTGACAAAAAGAGGCCAAAAAGTCTATAAATAGAAGTTGGCAGCTCATTATCACCATTGCTGATTTGGAAATTGACTCTGGAGCCAAAAGATCCCCTTTGCTAAAAACAGTGATTCCGGGAGCTACAGTGGACAAAACGAACTTCCGCTTGGAACAAGTAAGTACAAACTCCCTTATCTAGCTATTCAATTCTTCAATTTTGTCATTAAGTTCATTTTTTGGGTGGGCGTCGACCTTAAAAAGGTTGGCCCTAGGTACACGCGGGTTGTCTCTGGACAGGTCGCGTGTACACTCGGGCAGAGTAAAGGCTACCTGCGTGTACACGCGACTGTTGCCTCTACAGCTCACGTGGACCCCCCCTTTGTAGCAAAAAAGAATTAAAGGGCAAGTACCGACTCTCCTGAACTTTGTTGTGTTGGCAGGATGTATGTCCAATGGAGGGAAAGAAAGCATGAAGCAATCAGTGAGTTGGTTGCGGGAGATCCGAATGTCATGGCCGTGTTGATGCAATGCGGTTTACTGAAGTTCTTTCTGTGTCCATTTATGCGTGCACAACCAAGGCTACTGAATGCCTTGATTGACTACTGACACCCTGATGCAGAGGCCTTTATGCTATAGGGGAAATCACTGGGGCCCACCACTGAGGATATCTATTTTTTGACTGGCCTCTCAAGGAGAGGGGAACCAGTCAACTTCAGGATGTTTCCTGCGGGACCGAGTAAGATATCGGAAATGATAGCCGAGCACTGTGAGGCTGGGACTGATTGTGCGGGCTCCCAGGTACCTATCAGTAAGATCACTAACCTATCGCTGTAGGTGATATTAGTACTGATTGGGTATATTACCGGCTCAACAACCTTGCATCAGGCATCTCGTGCATAGATGAACTGTGTTATCCAGTGCTTGAATGCACATATTTTTGACTGGAGTAACACACTGCTCGAGTGCATGAAGAGGCAATTGACAGATTGCCGACAACAGACACAAAGGAATTTTGGGTTCGGGACGATTTTGTGTTCATTTTTTTTTGAGAGAGTTTCGAGCTTTAGCCCTCGGGATGTAGTACGAGGACATCAAGCCTCATTTCTTGCAGTGTGTAGATGGGCAGTATTACAGCCACGACAGGGTGGTGGAAGGACCAATGAGCCCTTCGACAATGACTTCTTTGCGTGGCTATCACGACAGATCCCTGTGATCGAGGATTACCCATATGTAAGGATAGATTTTTCTAGAGATCCTGAGATACCCGTGCCTCCTGGTGAGAAGTGAGGGGAGATGGGTAAGTCTCCACCTTTGTAGTTTTTTTGTTTTCATATCTATTTTTTTTTTAGGTCATTTTTGTTATATATATCATTTTTTGGTATGCTAGAGTATTTGATGAGTATACATTTGTTGCATGCAGATGTGGGACCCGTGCGACCTGCCGATTATGCACGGAACAGGCGTCCTCCATGGCCAGAGGCTGCAGCTGGTGCCGCCGGGGGAGCAGCAGTAGCAAGGAACCTCCCAGCCGGGGAGGCTGAGAGGGTCCTTAGACGAGTTGAGTAGAACTTCATTGCACTCACTCGCATAGTCCCGATGGCAGAGATAGAGGACCTGCTACCATCCATGCAGCATCATGTAGTGGGGGCAGCTCGGACATGGGTCCGATTGTTTAGGCGTTTATCCCATGCTGTGGACTATTATAATAGGGCCCATAGGCCCTGAACCTATGTAGACTTTTTACATGCCACGAGCACTAGTTGTATATATTTTTTGAGGGCATAAGCCCTGTGACTCGTTATTAGTCCCATTTTTTAGGCGCTTGCATCCATTTATGTACTCTGGTTGTTTTATGATGTTATATATGGTTTTTTGATCTTTTGTGTCTTATGGATCACATGTGCAAAAATGTATTTACATTCTTATTTCAATGTTCTTTCATATGTGTGCAAGATGCCAATCTAAAATTTGATTAGCTAAAGTATCTGTAATTTGGTTTAATCTCCTAGGAACATGAAAATATGTAATATAATCAAAGTTTTATTCTAAGAGATGTACCCTAAGGAATCTTCGGTGTAAAGTTGGATCATGAACCCAGTATAATCTGTTTAGCTGCGACACAACCAGTTGAGCGTTGAGATAGACCCAGAGATGAGAGATACCCAATGACAAGGTGTCACGAAGTAACTCAATAACTACACTATACTCGACGACATTATTTGTGGTGTCACTTAAGCATATACCTCTGGAAGATAACAATTGGCCCTGAGGTGTAAAGATTACCCAAGCTGCGGAGGCAAGCCTCCGAGTGTGCCAACTAGCACCATCTGCATACCCAACGAACACCTCAGAATCACTTGACATCTGCCATATTGACGAAAGATAGCATCAATGACACGTTCGTAACACTTAAAAGAAACTAAAAAGTAATAGTACAAAGACTATACATATGTTACAAAAAGTTACCCACAGTGACCTGCCCATGAGTAATACTTCTTGAGGTAGAGCCCATTTTTAAGCTCTGCCAAAGCATTCCCTTCAAAATCAACCAGACAATAAGCGCCCTTCTTTAATACCTCTTTTATGATGAAGGGTCTGAACCACATGGGTTTGAATTTCCCTACCCCGAGGGGGTCCTTATCTTGGTCATAGACCAGAATAAGGTCTCCTTCAGAGAAAATCTGAGGATGAACGGACCTATCATACTGACACTTGACCTTATGTTTGTGAGCCTCATTGGCCAGGGCCGCATCATGACGTTGCTCAAGGTGTACTAACCGTTCTTCAAGTGGAGAAGTGTCTGGCAATAATTGTACTACCAATTTTAGAGATGGTATCTGACATTCGATGGGAAAGACTGCCTCCAACCCGTAAACGAGTTGAAAAGGTGAGAAACCAGTTGCAGTCTTAACAGATGTTTGGTAAGTCCATAATGCCGAGTATAACATCAAATGCCAATTTGACTTGGCTAAGTTGATAGTTCGCTGTAGAATAGTCTTAAGAGTTTTGTTTACAGCCTCTGCCTGCCCATTGTCTTGGGGGTAGTAAGGTGATGAATTCTCTTGCCGTAACCCAAGATTTGATGTTAATTTGGTCATCATTTGGCTCTAAAAGTGACTTCCATGGTCAGTGACAATCTCTCTCAGGACGTCGAACCTTGCTATGATCTAATTGAATAAGAAGAGAGTTGCAGTCTCTCCATCATATTTAAACATTGGCATAGCTTCGACCCACTTAGTGAAGTAGTTGACAGCTACGATGATATAGCGGTGCCCCCTTGCTAACGGGGGGTTGCAAGTAGTGTAATCAATCCCCCACTTCGTGAAGGGACCAACTGTGATGACAGGAAACATAGGAGCGGGATGCGCCCTCATCTTCTGAGAGAAGACTTGGCATGGATGGAATTTCTTGACCGATTCTATACAATCTTTGATAAGTGTCAACCAGAAGTAACCTGCTCGTAGAATCTTTTGGGCTGTTGCTAGCCCAGACAATTGACTGCCACAAGCTTCGATATGGCAATCGTTGAGTACGATGACTTCCTCCTCATGTGTGAGACATCGACGTAAGACACAGTCTACACCTCTCTGATACAACGTATCATTGAGTATGCGATAATTCTTAGCCTGATGGCGTATACATCGACGTTCATCACGAGAATTAGAGGTGGGGCTCTTCAAAGTTTGGAGATAAATAAGTATATCTCCGTACTAGGGATCTGAATATGTGATCAAAAACATATCTCCCTGGATAGGCGATTCCTCAGGAACAACGTCACCTGACTCAACCGGAAGTTCCGAAATAAGCTTTGTGAAGACCAATGACTTTTTGGACTTTGCTGAAATGAAGTCTAAGTCAAATTCCTGGAGGATGACTATCCATCTACTGATTTTTCCGCCTATAACCCGTTGTGTCAACATGTACTGGAATGGATTCATGACAGCAATGACAGTGGTCTTGCGAAACATAACATAATTATGGAACCGTTGAACAGCATGAACTGCTGCCAACGTAAGTTTTTCGATATGAGAATAATTGAGTTCCGGTCCTACGAGGCCTCAGCTCAGGTAATAGATCACGTATTCTGAGAACGAATCATCTTCCTGAACTAAAACAATGCCAATGGTGGATTATGTGGCAGCCAGATATAATAAGAAGTCTTTGTTATAGTTAGGTGGCCGTAGCAGAGGCACAGTTGTGAGGGCGTGTTTTAATGCATCGAAAGAGCATTGAGCGGCTTCGTCCCAGAGAAAAGGAACGTCTTTCTTCAATAAATGCATAAAGCCCTTGGTGATTTCAGCATAGTTGGCGATGAAGTGTCATAAGAAGTTCACCTTGCCTTGTAGACTCTGNGGGGAAACTGAATTATTGCCTCCACCTTGAGAGGATCGACCATGATCCCTATTGTTGATACAATGAAACCTAGCAAACATCCTGACATTACGCAAAAGCTGCACTTGTTTGGATTCAAGCAAATCCTAAAGTAGTGACAACATTCGAAGATTAGTCTAAGGTGTGTAGGATGATCCGTTCTCTTGCGAGATCGTGATGCTAAATCGTCTAGATAGACCTCGACTATATGCTTGAGATCATGAAAAGCAAAAGACATGGCCCACTGGAAGGTGGCGCCAACATTTTTAAGACTAAAAGGCATCTTACGATATGCGAATGAACCCCACGAACAAATGAATGTCGTTTTGTGTTGGTCTTTGGGTTTGATTTGGATCTGATTATATCCCGAAAAACCGTCCATGAAAGAAAAGGTTTTGCAACCAACACATTCATCAATGATCTGGTCGATGAACGATGTTGGAAAATTATCTTTGGGACATGCCTTGTTCAAATCACAAAAATCGGTACATACACGAATCGTGCCTTGTTTTTTATTGATCGGCACAGGATTCGACACCCATTGAGTCAAATGGATAGGATAGATAAAACCTGCCTTTAACAATTTCTCAACCTCAATCTTGATGGCTGCTGCTTTCTTGGGATTAACTGGACAAAGTTTTTGTCGAACAGGCTTGGCATCAGGATACATTGTGATTTCATGTTCAAATATTTTTGGATCGATACCTGGAATTTCCTCATAAGACCAGGCAAAAACGTCGCGAAATTCTTTGAAAAGATCCGTGTAGATTTGAATCTCTTCATGGGGGGGAAATCTGCTCCGACGAAGACATTCTCCACGACACCAGGGTTTCGGAATATGTTGATTGGTATAGTATCAACGATAGTTTCCATATTGTCCTCAGCATAAATTTCATGTGTAGCTAATAGATTAATGGGACATGGATGGTCTCCCGTCATGGTCACGGTGAATTCTCCTGCCTCGATTCGGCTTAACTCTGGGAGAAAATATGATCTGTGATGAAGATCTTCCCAAGGTTTGTCCGGACTAGTCATTGCTTCAATTACTGTTTCATCAGAAGGCAAGACTAAGTCTAATGAATCGACGTTAGCGAGAAAACCCTGAGCCCAAATAGGCTCTAGACGCGGATCTAACTCTTGTGCAGAAGTTGGATCGGTGTTAGCTTAAGATTGCTGGACTAAAGAGTACACTACTTCAACGGAAAACAAGGGCATGGACATGCCGGGGTGCCCTGTCTCATCCATCGTAGCTGATGAGGAAGGAAGAATCCATGGATCCTCGAAGTAAGTCATGCAGAACAATGAAACTTGAAAAATATCAACCTTATGGTGACTAGATATAAATTTGATATCGCCCTGCGGAGGTGGGTAATCGAAGGTACCCATCAAAGATGGGAACAAACCAACTCCTACATTGACAAACCCTGGTTGAGGATTATCAATCATCAGGACTATGGATGCCCCAAAATTTGGGTCAGGTCTGGAGAAAGACAATTGATCGATGGTCACTATTCGACTCTCGTGTGGAAACAAAAAGACCCAGAAAACTGTAGCAACCACAACTTGCATAGCATAAGTCCAACTCTGTCCTAACAAGAGGTTATAGTCGAGGGGAGCATCGACCACCTCTACTTCGACACACACGGTCTTCCCTCCTAACTACACGGGAAAAGAAGGAACGCTTCCATGTGGTTGGAACGAACGACCGTCGAAAGCAGTGAGGATAGTAGGTGATGGAGACAAAACAGGCTGGCCAATGGCCTTCCAACATGCCAATGACATAACGCATGTCGAGGCACCCTCATCGACCACCGTGCGGAAGATATTCTGTGTAAAAGTTTCGTGGGGTAAGCCACTACTATCTGAAATGCCATGTGGTAAGGCAGACGCGGTTTTAAGTCGGTTGTATCTAACATGATGGTACTCGGATTACAAGTCTCAGTAGAGCCCAAAGCGGTTAACAAAGCTTTCCTCTGAGAAGGAAAACTTTGGAGGACCTCCAAAGCAGACATCGCACAAGGGGTTTGTGATAAATCCTCCACCACAGAGTATTTCTGGGTGGCCCTTGCGTTTGGGTTATGAGAAGCCTTTTTAAATGCACCTTTTGGAATGCGTGTCATTGTTGCTCCCAACGTCTTCTCAATCTGTAGAGGAATGGATGGGAGGTTAGCTTCTTTTCCTTTATTAGAAGTGCTTGGTTTACTATAATCGTGCGCTCTAGTTGATATGAAAGCATCACTCCTAACCATATATACATTCGCAGACGAGGGATTGTTCGGAGGCAGGCAGTTTTCTTGGCTGCCCCCTCCTCTACTTGCAGAGGCTTGAGTTAGGTTTTGCCCATGTTGAAATGGGTTTGTCAACACTGCCTGCTACTGCTACGTGACAAATTTTTGGGCCTCTTCAAGTCAAGGACATAGATGGGTTGGGTGGTCTTCCGTGCACAAGTTGCAAGGGTACCTCGCCTTCCGTTTTTTAGTGTTGTCCCTGCCAGAATTATCATTGGGTTTTTTATCCCCCTTACCCTTCTTTCGTTATTTCTTCTTCCCTTTAGGCTACTGGGGGGCCTTTGGGTTAGTCGACTGCACTGTGTGTACCTCCGACGTTTGGGTAGGGGGAATAGCCAAAATAGTAGTTTGGCTAGCCCCTGTGTGTTGTATGGATAACTGTTGCAACTGCTTTGTCAATTTCTCAGCGGGTTTGGTTTGTGTTGAACCGACAATACCATCGGCATGCGGTCCAACTCTCTGTCTAGTTTTATCTAGTATTGAACGTGGTGCATCTGGAAAGATGTTATATAATAAACTAGACTGAGAATAGATGAGCTCAAACTATTGAGCCCTCATGATGGCGTCTTCTTCAGAAAAAAAATCTGGAAGTCACGACGTCTTTGGATAACTGCGGGACCAAAGACTTAAGGAACCACTCAAGCAAAAATGCTGGTGGGATTGGTACTTTGATTAAACTCTTCTAGCATCTCCATTCTCGAATGTGATCAAAGATATGGTCTGCTGTCGTCTATTTGAAATTAGCGAGCAGCTCTATGCCATCGTCATATCTCACAGGTAACTAGAAATGGTTAAGGAAGGCCATCACCAATTTGCCAAAAGAAGAGTATCTTGAGCGATCGAGCTCAATGTACCATTTTGTGGCACTCCTAATGAGAGTACATTGAAACAATCGCAACTGTACGGAGTCATATTTCAATGAGTTATATGAGCACCAAAGATGAGAGGTAGTCACATCATCTCCTGGATCTTCATTAGGCTTGGCCTCGAAATTTGGAATGTCCAAAGGCAACTTCGTCGGCATAGGAGGCCAACGCGAATCGTGACAAATAGGGTCATTCAACAACCTTGTCAAATCTGGCAAGTGTAAAGTTTCCAGGAATGGTAGTTTGGGTTGCTACTGATAACCTGAGAAAAATGGACCTGGAGTTTGACTGACATCAAGTTGCCAGGAAAAGTTTGGCTGCTGGCCTAGATTCTGGTAGAAACCATGGCCCTGGCCAGTGTAAGGATTTTTCATCTGTGGAGACATCATCAGCTGATTTCCAAAATAGGACATGGAATGTTGGGCATGCATTGTATTCGAAGGACTTTGGGAAGGATTACCCCATGCCGGTCCCGTAGGGAGAGGCATAGTAGTTTGTCCGGGATTCCAATAATTGTGGAAAGAATTACCCCAGATCGGTATTCCAGAGGAGGGAATGGATCCTTGCCCTGAATTCCAAGGTCCTGGTATGTTTTCCCCCTATGCAGGAATAGTACCCTGCACAGGAGTAGATTGTCCAAAAATGGGGTTACCCCCAGTTGGGAAAGCGGCGGATGAGAAGTTGTTGTTACCAAACTTTATGTTCCAAGAAAACGGTGTCGAACCTACCGGCATACTATGCGAAGGTGGTCCTTGACTCCCCGCTCAAAATAAACTATTGTGTGTAGGTTGCCTGGCGGATTGCTGATGCGAACCACCGAGTGAAGGGGATGAAGGAGGGATATGACCTCCTGCGTAAGGAAAAGCGTTAAAAGGGACAGGAGTGCCCCCAAAGTGACCTTGAGGAGGAGCTCTAGAGCTCCCTCCCCCCAGACCCAAAGTCTATAAAGTGGAGTAGGACAGTATAGGACTTGTACCCGAACTAGGCATACCGTATGAGAACGAAGGGCCTGTCGCACTAGGTGTAAGAGGGGTTGTGGCCGCTGCCAACGACAGGTTCGGACCACTGTGCGAAGTAGTTGCGGTCAAGACCATGGTGGTTCAGACTGATGACAATAGGTTAGGAGATGACTCTCCTGTGGTGACAATCGTGGTGGGAATTGAAGAATTCCTAGAAGAAGTAATAACATTTGTTTCCATTGCTGTGTGAGGCACTTTCTGGCGCTCCTGAAATTGAATTGGTACAATAAAAGGTGCCAAGATATAAGTGGTTGAGGTTTCAACCGAGCCAAGAGCGGTTGCTTCAAGGTTCAAAATGGTCGATTCCTCCAGGGGTTGTTCAGGCACAATGGTTTGTAACCCGGTCGCTTCAAAAGACCCTTGTTGGTCTAGCTTTCGCCTTAATGGTGGCGGGGGTGGCTCCAGTGTAACTGGTGGCAAGCCAAGAAGCCTTCATGACCGGTGGAGCTTGGGATCCTCCACTATGTGAGAAGATCCAAGACACTCTAAGGTAGTCTAAATGCTCAAAAGTAACACACACTAAGAAAAAAGTTCCTAGAAGATAAGACAAGCAAACACTAAATTATTTGGAAGAAAAGTTAGAGCAGCCAACACTAGAGCAACTTACCGGTGCAAGTGAAACTCAAACAAGGAAGCACCCTCCAGGTATACTCTGCAAAGCATGGCCTAATGTCTGTCCTAGGTACCACGGTATACCCCCGCAATCACCTGTGTATGTCCCTAACAAATATTTGCAACTATGTTGCCATCACGCGAACAGTCACCAGGCGGGTACAGTCAAAAGTCGGGTAGACCACAATGAGCAGGGTATCGAGAGAAAATGGTCCAGAAGACAACTAAGGACCTCAAATGGATTCGAGACCCACGAAGCCCCGTGGCAAATGCAAACGACGGAATCCAAAAACAAGCCCTCTATATGTGTTCTCCACTACGATTGGTCTGGCTTTGGAGGGGTTATCTCCACTACCTTTCCACATGCAACCTCATGTTTATCCCCTGTGTTAGAGGGGGGTCCCGGATAACTTCCACGAAACTGGACTTAGACACTCCCTATCTCAGACTCCAATGTTTGATTTAAAATGGCCTTGAAGAGTTTCCTCTCCAATCCTAATTCAAGGCCCTAGTCCTGAACTAGTTTGTGAACCCTACAAACATAAAAGTCTAGTAGATTTTAATTTTAGTGTTACTTTTATGGATTTGTCTTACATCAAGGGGTATGAGGGTGAAATTGATGGTGTGTAAAAGACAAAATCAAAAAATGCATAAAAAAGATGGAAACAAAACTTTTACTGAATGCAAAATTTCAACAACTTTTCAAAAGAAAGATTCTTTTAAGTTTTCTAAGATTTTGGAAAACAAACTCAAAGGAATTTCACTTGACTATGAGCTACTTATGATCTAAGTGAACTGCAAAAAAATTATGAAATAAAAGACTTTTCCCTAGCTAATGATGTATAAACACACTCTTCAACCAAAGAAGAAAATGAAAAGAGATTTTATTTATTTATTTAAGTGCTAGTAAAGCAAGAAATGGAAAATACTGACAAGCAAAAAACCAAGAAAAACAATTCTGGCTTAAAGCACAGATCGCAAAGAATCAGAGTAAAAAATCACATGATAGCAATTGTAAAAACAATGACTCTCACGCTTTTCTAAAAACCATAATTTATTTTATTTTATTTTATTTTTTATTTTTTTTCTGACCACGTTTTAAATGAGAAAAAGCAAGCTAAGGGTAGCAATAATCCTAAGCTACTGACTGCTCAAACATAGATTCAAACACCTGAGAGGAATAATTCTTATCAAAGGAGGGGATGACCGCCCCATCCTGAACAAAAAGTAGCCTGTACAAGCACGCAACTGTAACTCAAACAACACGTGTGTGAACGCACACTGAACAGAGATAGAGGGCATGTACACATTGGCTGATCTTGTACAGGCCGCGTGTATATCTAAAATCTAAGGAAAAAATGAAAACAGATAGACCAAACCAGGAAGAGACCACTGATATTGATAACCAGGATCCTTTGAAGGCTTGGATACTCTTTCTAACAGAAAAACAAATAATGCAAGGAAAAATAATAAGGAAAAAACAATCTAAGATAGGACTGCTAGCAAACAAGACTCAGATAGAATTTCAGAAAACCCCCTGAGAATGTGTGATTCTGACAGGGAAGAGGAGGACCGCCTCTGAGGTTCTCTGAAATCCTACACGCTACTGCTACCTCTGTAGCTAGCGTTCACACGTGGGCTATGAGAGGATAGGGTGTGGGTACACGCATTTAGGCCTTGTGCAGGCCGCGTGTACCTCTGTAGGTCCCAAAAAACACAGTCAAGAAAAAGTCAGGGAAAGCTGGTATGGAAGACCAGACCCCCGGCTAGCTCAGACTTTACAGAAACGAAAAGAAAATACAAGTAAGAAAAACTAGTATTTAAACTACCGAAAAGCTAAATAAAATTCCAGCAACCCTAAAGAGTTTATCCCCAGTACGGTCGCCAATTCTGTTGTTGGGGAAAAACACCCTATGGACTAACAAATAGAGTTCAGACTTTGCATGCAGATATGACCGAATAGAAATTACTTTCTACCTACATCCCTAGATTTAAATCCCCTTTTCTTAGTAAATGCATGGAAAGATCCACCTACCTTGTTACCGATGTTTGATGTCGATCCTCCGTTGTGCTTGATTACTTGTTCGCAATACTCCTTGCAAAGTTGACCTACATTCAAGACGAGCAACAACTATGCATACATACTACTTATATACTAACGGGTTAGAAATCAAACATAAACTAATCAAATCATAGAAAGTTCATGAATTGGGATGGGAAAAGCATTCTCTTTATTACTTAAAACGAGTCAACTTACAAACGTTGAGACCAGCCACCGCTCCTTGAACTTGATCCTGGGCTCCTCTTCTTCTGTCCTTCAACTACTTTGCTTTAAATCTCCTTTGGCATTAGGAAAGGCTAAAGGGTTGGGACAATGGAATACATAAATGGGCAGAGTTTCTTTGCTATATTTTTTCTCTCCAAATGGTACCCCTACCCCTCCTTTTATAGGCTAGAAGGAGCTAGGTATTTGGACAAACCCTCGGCCATGCATGGCTGGGAGTTTCAGTTAACTCACCCATAGCTTTTTGTTCCGTTGGCAACTTTCCTTTTTTCATGCTTTTGTCGGTCCATGCAGGCTATTTTGGGTTAGCCAGTGTGTACATGCGTGCAGTAATGGGTTAGGGCGCGTGGGCCTTTACACAAGAGGATTTTCAAAGAGTTGTTCAACAGAGTTTTGGCAAAGAAGGGACATGAGTTGGCCTGATGCCAAGTAAGCATGTGTGGTGCAATTTAGGGTTATAACACATAGGATTTCTAATTCCATGAATGAAACTTCCTTGAAAATCATGATATCAAAATTAAATAGAATGCAAGAATGGATAGAATAAGAGAAGTCTCCAAAAAAATTTTCCATGCAGAACCCCAGTATCCATTCACCCAAGTGGCCAAGAAGCACTGATCATGCCAATGCTATATTCAAATGTCGATAAAGGGATGGAGCCAAGTGATCTGCAAGTGCCCAAATGTCAAACGTGCACCCAGGAAAGTATTGAAGTGTCGAATGTGTTCAGAGTGTCTCGCCTCCTAGCATTTGATGGTGAAATATTTTGGCTAGGACATTAATCAACATCAGAAGTCTAGAGTATTTTTTATCTATCTCAAACTTTTGTCAACGAGCACTTTAGGAGACATGGAATCTCAAAACGAATTTGTGGTAGCAGTAAGAATATTTTGTTTCCATATTTTTAGGAAAAAAATCCCAAGTTATTGAGGTGGCAAAGTAACTAGCCCAATAAATCAAGAGCATCCCAAATTCTATGCATTCGATCAAGAAACTACAAGATTCTAGGACCATATTTGGTAACAACTGGTAGTTGATCAAAGATCCTTTTCATATTCAATGGCAGAAATGGAGCCATATATAAAAAAGGGACAATTATTGGAACACTTGGCAACAGATGACAAAATACTTCCAGATTTGAAGGGCTCGATACCAGTTGTTCCAGTTTTACTACAACTTATCTAAAACAAATTTCTATTTGTTAGAAGGAGTTTTATGATTGTACTCCTATAAATTATATGACTGAGAATTGAAATAGGGGAGAGCAGTCTTATGATTGTGGGTCGATCTTTGGGTTTTGAAACAAGATTTATGCATTGAGATTTTAATAAGTACACATCTGAATTTTCAGTTTCTTCACTGAGTTTTATCCAGACGTCCATGTTTTCTTTTTTTCTATTGTGTCTGTGAATGAATTTGTAATTCATAGTGTCTTACTGTTCATTTGATGACTGTTAGAGGTCGTTCTTGCATTCCATCAATGGGATGATATCACACATATAGTTTCCTGCTGTAACTAACCATTCATAAATACTCTTTAGTGTATATGAGTTTGTTAGTATGGTAGTTTTCTTTCTTCATTTCTTAAATTTATAATCATCTTGTTGGTTCAGTGAGGCCTTTATTTGTTGGAGTGTATTCATTATTATCTTCACCTGAGTGAGGTTTGATGGTTCCTTGGATTGATCCACCTTGAATTTATTTCATTCAAATTGTTTTTCTAAGTTACCAAGCACATTCCCTTTACAGTCAGGGAAAGACTCTTGGAGTGATAACAAATTGGCGTCGTTGTCGGGTAACAGAAGTGAGCTAGTTTCCCTGGGAGAACAACACAGATCAGAATCTTGATGAAAGAAAAGAGAAGGACATAGAGATCGACTGTAATCATCTTCCCGGTGACTCCATGAATCAAAGACTCCACTGGGAAGGATCCGGTTGACAGAAAATGAAGGGGAAGAAATGTAAATCCAGGTATCAGTTTATGAGCCTTCTTCATGAATTGTTGTTGTTCTTTATCATATCATTTTTGTTTTTCCCTTCACACATTAAAATGATCATATTATGTTTTTTATATTCGGATGATCATCATCAACCTTCTTTTATATATCCATCTTTAGAAGAAGAAGATTTGCATACTGCTTGTATTGTAGATGTTGATTCAGTATTTTCACCTATGCATGTTCATAAAGATGATATTTGTATTCAAATACCTCTTGATTTTGAGCAGCCATGTAACCTTGCGGGGGTCGAAACTGATTCAAAACCTAACCATATTTCATCACCTTTTATCATTACTTCTGAGCCTTGTCATCATCTTGTTTATCCTCATGATTATTCTACTACTTTTCAAACTAGAATCAGAATGAAGATTTTCAAGCCTTTAAGGCTGCCATACATCCTTCATCCTTATCCTCTAGATTTCATTGAGTATCTTCCCCGATTTTCTAGAGACAATCAGGTTATATATGAGAGGCAGTTGGGATCCTTTGAAAATTTTGTTGTTCAATTTGAGATTATACATGATTATGTTGTTATGAGGTTGTTCTCCAAATCTTTATTTAGAGATGTTTTTGTATGGTTTAAGAATTTGAGGGATGATTCGATTGGTTCTTGGATCGAGTTGTCTAATTTTTTTTCAAAGAATTGGGGTGAGAACAAATCTTTTGATTCGTACCTCGCTGATTTGTATGCCTTCGGGAGAGAGGAGGAAGAAGCTTTGCCTATCTTTAACAAAAGATCTTATAACATTTATTATAGCATGCCCTTGGAGATCCGGACTACTGAGATCACTGCCATGGTATACTATGTTATGGTGAAGTATTCAGAGCTTGTCCTTATCCTTTTAGAAAGGAGTTCTTCATCCTTATCATGTTTATTTGAATATTCCCAAGAAATTGAGGAGAACATTTGTGCTTCTATGAGAGTTCAAGATCTAGTTTAATTTGAAGATCTGCATGCACAGGAGCAAGGAAGTTGTCAGTATGTTTCCTTTTTTGACAAAGAATATAGTGAGTATGAAGTAGATATTGAACAACAACAATAGTGTGAATATATATCAGATTGGGAATCAGATTATCCAGTGTTTTTAGATGTTCCTATGAATAGGTATGCATGGCAAGTTGATGACCAATTTTCCAACCGTTTTGATCTTGAAGTAACTGATGATTGCATAGGTAATTTCATGTTTCTAGCTGATTATGATCAATGTGATTTAAACCCTGTTCTATCATCATCTTGTGATCATGATTTTGAAGAGAGAGTTGTTGCTACTGATGATCAAGATTTGATCACAAAAGAACTAGAATGTCATCTGTTTGCAAGCATAGAGGCATTCATGGATGAGGTGTTCATCGATCCATATATTTCTGATATTGGTTTCAAGGATCCCGTTGCAGCCTTGATGAAATCATATGGTTCAAAGTACGTGAAAATTTCATATTTCTTTTACTCATCATCGCTTCCGGGTGAGTATTGTTTCTGGAAGGAGTTTTTATCACCGTTGTTACTTTTCAGACATCATCTATTGATCAGTGGTATGGACGAAATATTTTCAGTTTTAAAATTACTTGAATGGTTGTTATGGAAGTCTACCTTTACTTGACCAGTTGCAGATCTGGCTAGAGTAGGGTAGTGTAGGAAATAAGCTTGCTTCCCGAGCATGTGATTTCTTTTAGATTTTCAGCAGTAGCAGTTAGTTTGTTGGAATAAAGGCAGGTTTTGAAGATGTTCAAAGAATGGTTGACTATTGACTCCATAGCCCAATGGAAAGGCCACTTAAATTAATAGGTTATTGGATCCTTGCAGGGAGGTCTCCATCCTAGTAGGAGCCAAATGTTAACACTTAAATTGTTGTTTTAAATTTTTGAGGTACTTTCATTTTCTTAAGCTTGATTTGTTGACTTCCCAGGTATTTTTTCATTTGTCATAATCTTCGAATCTTCCATAGAGCCTTGACAAACTTGATTTAATCACTTTTTCCCATAAACCCTTTGGATTTTCCCTTTTGACCTACAATACAAAAAAAAATAAAAATACAAATAAATTGTATTTAATTTCAAACCCTAAGTCACTATCTATCTATCTATCTATATATATATATATATTAAGTATCTATACCAAATTCCATATATAAACCAAGACGTATGCCTAAGTCTACATACTATACAATTGGATTTTTTAAAGACAAACAAGGCCTCTTGGGTTTGTGGCTTTATCCAAAATTTTGGGGGGCCCACAAGCCCATTTATCATGTTAAGACAAGCCACAAGTCAACACACAAAGCTAAGTGCAAGCGCCGAGCTCCATACTCCACTCATCTAATCAATAAGCTTATTGGTTGTGGAGCCTGATTATCTTCCTGATTCAAAGGTCTTTTAATTTCAGCTGTGTTTATACCCCATCAAGTATTTACACCCCATAAGTATGTACACTCTTCCATGCGGGGGAGTGCAGAGGGGGGGTACCCCCTCTGCGGGGTCTAGGAGAAAGCGGGGGTTTAGGGGTGAAGCCCCCGAAAGAAAAATTGCCTTATAAAAGTATATTGTAATTTCAATGTAAATCTGGACCGTTCATTATAAGGTCACAAATCTAACGATAGAAATTATGTTAGGGTTTTTTTCCCTATAAGGCAACCCTCTATTATGAGGGAAATGTATTGCGGCTATGCATGATGGAGAGTATTGTATTCTGAGAGAGGAGACTGTGAGAGAAAGAAGAGGAAGTTACAACGGGTTTTGTTGTAGGTTGTATCCTTTCATTTGCTGGATAATAATAAAGGAAGGACCTGACAATTTCTTTGGTGGACGTAGCCCACACTGGGTGAACCACATAAATCTGTGTCTCTCTTGTATTGTGTATCTTCTGTGTTTTTTTTCCGCATTTGTTTTATTTTATTGCTCTGCAGTCCTGTTTTTCTAACAACTAGT
>SNQJ01S0155877.1:0-13196 GCA_010110895.2 Picea sitchensis | reverse complement strand
GGCAGCTTGATGTATGCAATGGTTTGCACAAGACCAGATATTGCACATGCAGTGGGAGTTGTGAGAAGGTATATGAACAATCCAGGTAAAGAACATTGGGAGGCAGTAAAGTGGATTCTCAGGTATTTGAGAGGTACTAATACTCATGCATTATGTTTTGGAGGTTCAGACACTTTTCTAGAGGGATATGTTGATTCAGATATGGCAGGTGATAAAGATAGCAGGAGGAGCACCACAGGGTATGTTTTTACTATAGGTGGAACAATCGTAAGTTGGATTTCGAAACTGCAAAAGGTTGTTGCACTTTCAACAACAGAGGCAGAGTATGTTGCTGTTACAGAGGCTAGTAAAGAGATGATTTGGCTACAAAGGTTTATGAAGGAATTGGGAAAGAAGCATGAGAATAGCAGGTTGTACTGTGACAGTGAGAGTGCATATCATCTTGCAAAGAACTTAGCCTTCCATTCGAAGACTAAGCATATACAGTTAATGTACCACTTCATACTATCCACCTTGGAAGATGGACATTTGAAGTTGGAAAAGATACACACTAGCCAGAATCGTGTAGATATGTTAACAAAGGGAGTAACCAGAGAGAAACTGAGTTCCTGCTCAGTTTCAGTTGGTATTCAAGAATGAAGATGAATATGAGGAATTTGCCAAGTCCAAGAAGGTTCAAAGTCCATCATATACAACAGCAGTGGAGTTGTTGAGATCAGTCTCCAAGTGGGAGATTGTTGGTTGTGGAGCTTGATTATCTTATTGATTCAAAGGTCTTTTAATTTCAACCATGTTTATACCCCATGAAGTATTTACACCCTAGAATTATGTACACTCTTCCATGTGGGGGAGTGTAGAGGGGGGATACCCCCTCTGTGGGGTCAGGGGGGGCTATCCCCCCGGTTGGGGGGTCTAGAGGTAAGTGGGCCCCCAGCGGGGGTTCGAGGGCAAAGCCCTCGAAATAAAAATTGCCTTGTAAGAGTATATTATAATTTCATTGTAAATCTGGACCGTTCATTATAAGGTCGTATATCTAACGGTAGAAATTATGTTAGGGTTTTTTTCCCTAGAAGGCAACCCTCTGTTATGAGGGAAATATATTGTGACTATGCATGATGGCGAGTATTGTATTCTGAGAGAGGAGACTGTGAGAGAAAGAAGAGGAGGTTACAATGGGTTTTGTTGTAGGTTGTATCCCTTCATTTGCTGGATAATAATAAAGGAAGGACCTGGCATTATCTCTGGTGGACGTAGCCCACACTGGGTGAACCACGTAAATGTTTATCTCTCTTGTATTGTGTATCTTCTGTATTTTGTTTCCGCATTTGTTTCATTTTATTGCTCTGTGGTCCTGTTTTTCTAACAAAGCTTATGTGGGCGTTCGCATATATAAAGGCTATCAGTTTTAAACACCCTATGCATGTGGGATTATTGCGTTGAGAAAAAATATAAAAAATATAATAAAAACGCAGAAATGTCAGGTGCCCGATTTGCAGGTAGAGGAGTTCAAAGTGCCAAGGTGAAATGTCTAGGTGTCGAAGAACTAAATATAGCCATGATATATACGATGGTGTTCCCAAATTTCTCACCCGTTCCACTGTTTGCAAAGATTGAGGTATTGCGCCAAGCTAACAAATTTGAAGTCTACAGTTCATCAATACACAACTTGAAGTGGAAATGGTGATTGCAGAGAGGTAGTTAAAGGTGCCAAGATTGTATAGGTGTCGAATTTTTATTAAAGAATTTGCAAACCACCAAACAAATCCTTTGTCAATTTATTTGGCGTGCAATATGGTCAAGAAGAGATCTCAACTACGTGTTTCTTATCAGGGTGTTCTTGGAGTATATTGCGAAATTTCTGCTACTAAAGCCTATTCAAATTATGAAGTAGTTCCTCATGAATAGTTTGAACTATTTTGTGGCCGTGGAATCCTGGTTAGTTGACAGGGCAATTCTTTCGAATTCACTAGGATGAATCACATCGCGTTGGGGATTTCAAAGTTTTGAATTCAAAAAGGTATGAATTCAGGCAGAAGATGGCTGCCCGTTGCAAGTCCCATGTGCGGTCTTATTATGGTCAAGGAGCATTGACAACGCTCACATATGGGACATCGGGGGTTGAAGTTTATAGATGCAGGCTCGTGGTGATAGGGAAGATTGTAAATATGGTCATCGTGGTTATGAGGGTGTCATAGGATTTCTAGTTCCATGAATGAAACTTCTTTGAAAATCATGATATCAAAATTGAATAGAATGCAAGAATGGATATAATAAGAGTAGTCTCTGAAAAGTTTTTCCATGAAGAACCCCAGTATCCATTCACCCAAGTGGCCAATAAGCACCGATCATGCAAATGCTATATTCAAATGTTTATAAAGGGATGGAGCCAAGTGATTTGCAAGTGCCCAAATGTCAAAGGTGCACCCAGGAAAGTACTGAAGTGTCGAATGTGTTCAGAGTGTCTCGCCTCCTAGCATTTGATGGTGAAATATTTTGGCTGGGACATTAATCAACATCAGGGAAGTCTGGAGTATTTTTTATCTATCTTAAACTTTTGTCAATAATCACTTTAGGAGACATGGCTTCTCAAAACGAATTTGTGGCAGTAGTAAGAATATTTTGTTTCCATATTTTGAGGAAAAAAATTCTAATTTACTGAGGTGGAAAAGTAACTAGCCCAATAACTCAAGAGCATCCCAAATTCTATGCATTCGATCAAGAAACTACAAGATTCTAGGACCAGATTTGGTAACAACTGACAGTTGATGAAAGATCCTTTTCAGATTCAATGGTAGAAATGGATCCATATATCAAAAATGGACAATTATTGGAACACTTGTTAACAGATGACAGTATACTTCCAGATTTGAAGGGCTCGATACCAGCTGTTCCAGTTTTACTACAACTTATCTAAAACAAATTTCTATTTGTTAGAAGGAGTTTTATGATTGTACTCCTATAAATTATATGACTGAGAATTGAAAAAGGGGAGAGCAGTGTTGTGGGTGGGAAATCCCCATACAGACTAACATTAAGGGTTTTGTAACGCATGTAGAAATGACCTAAAGTCTCCTACTTCTTACCATCATCCCAATCATAAACCCCATTATTCATGTGTAAATACAAGGTTAAAAAGATCAAGTTACTATACCTTAGTTTCTGTGTTTGATGTCGATCCTTTATCATTCAATTGTTCCTCGACTAGAAATTTCCTCCCAAAGCTGACCTGCATTCAAAAATAGACAAACAAAGAACTCCAAACATGCATTTGATCTATGAACTAATGGGTTAGAGATTCTATCAAAATATAATCAATATTTAAACATTAAAAATCTCATATGGCGGGACGGGAAAGTACTTCTTTTATTAATATCACAAGAATACATTACAATAGTGAGATCGACCATTACTCCTTGAATCTAGTCCCGGGCTCCTTTTCAACTGTGCTCTAGCTGCTTTCATATATGCTTCTCTTCACACAATAATGGCAAAAGGTTGGGGCAAGGGGAATGCAAAATCAGGTAGAGTTTCTTTACTATTATCTTTCTCTTTTCAAATGGGACCCCTACCCCTTCTTTTATAGGCTAGAAAGGGCTAGGTATTTGGTCGAGTGACCGGCTATGGGTGGTCAAACGATTTAGGTAACTTACCCAAAACTCCATGTTTCGTCTACAACTTTCTATTTTTTGTGCTTTTGTTAGTATACACAGGCTGTAGTGAGTCAACTAGCATGTATAGGCATGCAATAGTGGAGAAGGACACGTATGCCTTCAAAAAAGGGTGTTTTTAAGAAGTTGTTCAGTAGTGGCTTGGAAAAAATGGAAAGTGAGATGGCCTGATGCCAAGTATGCTTGTCTGGTGAAATTTAGGGTTATAACAAATGCCCCCTAATGTGTGAGGTTAGAAGAGCATCTGATGGCCGAGATACATTACCAATCTTCACCAATGTATGAAGCGAGTGAGCCTAGGGACCGGAGTTTGGGAGGTGCCATCTGCAAAAATAAAAATTATTTCAACGAGGTAGGCATACCCATGCTCAGAATGAAATAACATCATGGCTGCCAATCAAATACACTGCAGATCCATGTCATATAACTATATAAAGTGTAGCTGTGAGCAATACACAGCGGATCTACATCTCGAAATCAAAAAGATATACATGTATTGTATCCATATTCAAGAGGCTAATGATGCCTGATGGCTATAAATGAAGTCTTCAGAGCTCGAGAAACAACTTCAAAAATCTTCATAACTCGGGTAGGAGTGTAATATGAGTGTACGACTTCACTACCCATAGGTCTTTGACGGCTTGTCAGGAAAAAACTAGAGGATCATGATGAATAGGCTGATGGCGTCATTGATTTTGAACAAGGACTTGATTTGTCTTTTGGGATGGCTGGGTATGAGGGCAAGAGACAAATTGCATAATGGCTAAATCAAGCTTGGTAAAAAATTCCCTTGGAAAATAGCACGACTAATCATGAGACTCAGGCATCATGGTATTGCCATAAGTTTGCAATGCATGAGGCAACATAAACTCTCCATATGTTTGGAAGAATAACCAAACGGAGGAGGATAGAGCTCTATGTAGCGAGAACAACTTCCTAAGGTCATATTAAAACCCAGATCTTGACGAAAAACAAAAGGATGTGCTTTGTCCAAGGGCGACTCAATATGCTGCCAAAAAATAAAATACTTTTCCCTTCCTCTTTTTGGGGTATATTTGATTTTTTTTTTGTTTGTCTTTTTCAATATTTTTGGAAAGATTGAAAAAGAATAAAAGAATGATACATTACAAAGGAGGAACGAGTTTCATGGATTTTACTAGTTCCAAGCGCAAGGAACACACTGATGCTCCAAGCAAGGAGACATATGCAAGAAAAGGACACTCGAAAAAATTCCTCCAGGGGTCAAGGTGTCAAGACACAAGGGAAAAGTGATACAAGGCTTGCGTTATAAGGTGTTGGCACATAATCATGTATGGGGTATTTTCCTAAAATAAGCGTCCCCTTGGGTGAAAAGAGAGGTTTGGAAAACCCATTTATCCCAAAGTTTTGAAGAGCTGACGCGTTATTTTAACGAATAGGCAGATTTGGATGGTCAATATCTACTTGCCTAGATCTGCGGCCAAAGTTTCATTTTGGATCCCCCTCGTCATTCTATCTTTAATGAAGGGGGGGGGGTCTAGAATTGGGTGCACATCTCTCAATGGTCAAGATCTTCCCACCTAGATTGACAATGCCCAAATGATTCCGGACCCCCTTTGCCATTCTACCTTTAATGAAGGGGGGGGGTTCCGGAATGGAGTGGTATTATCATGGGTCCCCCTCCTATCGTGTCACCTTCTGTGCCGTCTTCTCCCTTGCCATCCGTTCCCCACTTGTCCGCATGACATGACCCACTTCCTTTCACTCCTCCTCATCCTTCGACATCTGTCCTACTCCTTTCCACGTCGTCTCGCCATAAATAACGTGTTCCCCCTTTACCATTATATCCCATCACCTTTTCTCTTTTTCTTGTATCCTCCCTCTTGCCATGTGTCTTGCCCCTGTGGTTCGCTTGGTCACTCCCCTTCCCCTTTCCACGTCGAGCATGCCAAATCATCCCCGCATAACCTTCGTTCGTGCACCATCATGTGCCCTAGTCTTTGCACCAACCTCCTCAGCTTATCCATTAGACTTTTCAGCCGATCCAGGTGGCACCATGAGAAGACCTCCACATCCCAAAGGGAAGAGTTGACCAGGGCCGTTCCCGATCCCAAGAAATCAGTTATTGAAGTTGTTGGTGGTGGTTAGACATCGTTTCCACTATAAATGGAAATTCCAACAAAGGATTAAAGGCATGTCGATTCATTCACAGGTTTGTCAAGAGTCTGATTGCGTCTGTCATAAGTGCACAATCATTCAAAGACTGCATGTGTAGACTGTCAGTAAACATGCAGATGCAATGTTTTTAATGCAATGTCTCGTTTTCACTGTTGTTGTTTTGCTGTGAGTATATGTAGGTAGTTTTGCCATTTTTGTATCGGGGTTGATGGTTGAGCTAGGCTCCCGATCGTACAGTTTGATGAAGCATTGGTTTCTCTGGTTATGTATTGGCACTTGAGACTTCTTGTTTAATGAATGTCAGCCTCTTTTCATCTCTCTGTTAACACTGTATTAGAACTGCTCGGAATTGGAAGATCGAGTCGAGTTGCACTATTATAGGATGATGTAGGTTGGATCACTGTAATATTTGCATTGTTTCTAATCATTTCTTATATTTTCTCAATGTTGAATGATTTGGAATTTGAAGATCTAGTCAAGTCACCGTTCATCTCCTCTGAAACTCTGAACCAAGAGGATCTTGTATTTTGAGTTTTTCCTCCTCAAGCTACCGAAAGGCCTGATGCCCGAAGCAGTCTTGTCCACTCCTCCTACCAAGTCTACCATCTACTCATTTTATAATCAACCCACTGACAGAAGTTAGATCAAGACCTCTTTTGTTTTACATACCAGGCCCAGTTTTTTGAGTTAAAGAGATACCTTCCTGGGTCTCTATCCATTTGGCCACCCCATTAAATTATTCATGACATAAAATAATGGGCGTTGGACTTTGCTTCTGCCGCAATCTAGGAGTGACTTCTGACGCTAACATTTCTGACCCCGTTGCCATGGATGGAGTTGAATATCTTCCCCGGGATTGAACGACAACGATTAACTGATTCTGAAGGTGCATCAGATATTAGAACTATTTAGATTGCTACTGTGCACCTGGCAACTCCACTCACATGACTCCATTGGGCGACTCCATTGAGGTGAACCCACCAACGACTCCATTGTTTCAGTCGTGGATTCTAGAGGCATACATACAAGGTCTACTCCTTAGCTGTCGTTAGCGCCACCTGAAGCTGACCCAGAGAAGATTATCAGAAAGGGAAAGTCCTCTCAAGGAGGTACTTCTACTTCTAAACCAGGTATTTCTGATGTTTTTCATGATTTTATAGAAACTCCAACGCCTTCATCTCATCCTGTTTATTTACCTTCTGTTGGATTTTTTCATAGTCTAAATTTTGGGAGTGTTCCTGCTGAGTTTTCTCCTCCTGGTCTTGAATTGGTAGGCGAAACCCTTGTCACCACCCTCTCCCCTAAGGTGGTACCCTAGTTCAGAACCAACACCTCTGAATATTTTCCTACCCCGGGTTTTACCACCCCTTCTCCTATTATTACTGTTGTTGAAGAAAGGGAAACTTCTGTTCCTTTTAGCCCGCAAGCTTGTTCTCCAAATTCCCTGCTCTGCCCCTCCCATCCTGTAAGCTCAATTATAGTCTTTCTGATTCAAGCCTTGTCTCCTCTTGGTTCTCCTACACCTATTATTTCTATGGAAGGTGCTAATCCCCCTCTAAACAGAATGGATGCTATAGTGGCTGGCAGATATGTCCCCTTAATCCTATCTCAACCTATGAATCCTCTCCCTGTTGGATATTACTTGAAGTATATGCCTAAATTCACTGGGGAAGAGGACATAACTACGGAAGAGCACCTTGCTGCCTTCTACAGTTACACAGACAACCTGAACATTGAAAATGAAGATGTCTGGATGAGAGTCTTCATCTAGAGCCTTGAAGGTGAGGTGAGGAAATGGTTTAGGGGATTGGCCCCCAGATCTATTGCTAGAATTGAAGCTCTAGATAATGGGTTCCTGAGGCAGTGGGGAGATAAAAAAGACTTCATGTATTACATGAAAGAGTTTGGGTCCTTGAAGAAAAAGGAAGGAGAGTCTGTCTCTAACTTCTCCAAAAGATTCAATAAGATGTATAATAAGATCCCTGTTGAGATAAAACCCACAGAAGCCTCTGTTAAAATCTCTTATGCTAATGCATTCGACCCTGACTTCTGCCTTCTATTGAGAGAGAGAAGAGCTACCTCCCTAGCTCAAATGCAAGATGTGGCCATAGAAGTGGAATCTAATGTATTGGCAGTTGACAGACTAAGAAATAAGACTGATGCAGACAGAATAAAGGGAAGATTTGAAGCCTCGATTTCTGGCCCCTTTGTGCCTCACCCTCAAGTGGATGAATTGACCAAGATAGTGAAGTTTCTATCCGCAGAGATGGGAAAAATGAAGGTAGAGGGGAAGAAAACATACATAAATCCTTAAAATAATGAAAACAAAGGGAATTTCAGGAGGCCAAACAATAATGCTCCCCAGATTATGCAAAGGGACCAGAGGGGAAGAGATAGAGAAGATTAGAATATTCAATCCCCTCTTCAAAATAATTTTGTAGCTAATGATGAAGAAGGGGAAATAGACAGGCTTGATCCTGAGATCCACTGCTTTGGGGATACTTCTCCTTTTCCTCATCTTACTCAATCAGCATACGAGGAGTCTCTCATGGATAGTCAGCTAAATGAGCTGAGCAAGGGAGACAAGGCTAGCAGTAGCCAGAACAAGTATAACCTAAGATCCAAGAAGAAGACAAGAGTGCCTGATGTTCCTGAATAGATCACTAGAATGGAGAAACCTGCTAATGAATTAGCAGATAGAAACAAAGGTAAGAAGGCCCAACCCCTCTCTCCAGTGGTCCAGATTCATGTTCTTGAAGTAAGGGAAATCCAAAATCTCACATCCTCTTTTAACTTTGAGAATGAAATTCAAAAAATCAGAATCCCTATGCCCCTCTTCGAGATGATCAAACATGAGGTGTTCAAAAAATGCCTCTTTGAACTATTACAGTCTGAAACCTCATGCCATCCCACAGACTCAATCAGCTTGCAAGATGAAAAGAATGCAGTTATCCTAAGTCCTATGGTGGAAGACAGAGACAATTCATCCCCTCCCTTCTACACATCCTTGAATATACATGATAAGGTGCTGCACAACTGTTTGATGGATTCAAGGGCTTCCCACAACCTCATGCCCAAACCTGTCATGTAAGAATTAGGACTAGAAGTCACTAGAGCCTATCATGACCTCTATTCCTTTGACTCCAGGAAAGTTCAATGTCTAGGAGTCATCAAAGATCTGGTTGTGACCTTGTTTCAGCTACCCATGAAAAGTGTGTTCATGGACATTGTAGTGGTTGATGTTCCCCCCAAGTTTGGTATGTTGTTGTCAAGATCCTGGATAAAAAGACTTGGGGGAACCCTGCAAATGGACCTAACTTATGCTACTATTCTAGTATTTGGGGGGGAACATAGGAGACTGTACAGAGAAGCCCAGCTAGCCTACATAATCAGTGACGAAGCCAATCCTACCAACCATCCTATCTTTTCTCTTGACATTGATTTAGGTTCTAGTTTACTACAACTCACTAACGTTCCCGAGCCTCTTCTAAAACTTAGAAAGAATCCCACTACTTCTCATGAATTTTCTCCCCCCATCACCCCTGTCTGGAAAATGTTCTTTGATGGAGCCTCTTCCAGGGAAGGCGCTGGTGTCAGAGTATTTTTTGTGTCACCTTCTCAGGAAACCGTATCTCTGTCATACAAGCTAGAGTTTGAGACAACCAACAATGTGGCAGAATATGAAGCTCTTGTTTTAGGTTTAAGAACTGCAAAGGAAATGGGGATTCAATAGGTAGAAGTATTCGAAGATGCAGAATTGATAGTCCATTAGATCAGAAATGCTTATTAGGCCAAGTATCCTCGACTCAAGAGTTACAGAAATGAGGTATGGGACCTAATCGATAGTTTCTTCTCAACATCTAACATTTCATTCGTTCCAAGAGAGAAGAACACAGTGGCTGATTCTATGGCTACATCAGCAAGCAATTTCAAAGTGCCCCTGCCACCCAAACGTAGATATGATGTAGAAGTAAAATACAGGCCCTCCATACCTGACAATGTCAAACATTGGAAGGTGTTTGAGGATGATCTTGAGATCAAAATATTCTTGGAGACTGTTGATGAATTTTTGGCGCTGCATATTGATCAATACCCTGTTGTCGAAGCAAAGCTTGGTGATGGTAATTTTCTGAGTAAGATTGCAGAGTGTGACATTATGCAGCTACCCAACAATCATATTCCAAAGGGACTGGTTCCTTTGGAAAGGCTTTTTGATAGAAATGATGTGGCATTAAAAGGGAATATCTCAGATGATGATGCTGATACAACTCAGTGCAATATTAGCACCGAGAATGAACCCAAGTTTGTCAAATTGTCAAGAAGCCTGACAAAGGAGCAGAGGGTCGAGTACACTGAATTATTGAGGGAATTTGTGGCTGTTTTCACCTAGACCTATGAAGACCTCAAAACTTATGACACTTCTGTCACTAAGCATAAAATCCCATTGAAAAAGGAGGCAAAGCCATTTAGGCAGAAACTAAGACAGATCAATCCTATGTTGTTGCCTATCATGGAGAGAGAGGTGAAGAAGCTGCTATATGCCCAGATCATCATGCCATTGAGATACTCAGAGTGGGTGGCCAACTTGGTCCCAGTAAGGAAGAATAATGGAGAAATCAGACTCTGTGTGGATTTTAGAAACCTGAACAGGAGCTCAAGGAAGGACAATTACCCCCTGCCAAAGATGGAGCATATATTGCAGAGGGTGACAGGATCATCCAGGATTTCCATGATTGATGGCTTCTCTAGCTACAATTAAATCTCTGTTCTTCCTGAGGACAGAGAAAAGACAACGTTTACCACTCCATGGGGCACATTCATGTATGCTAAAATTCCCTTTGGATTGATGAATGCAGGGACCACTTTTCAACGAGCCATGGACATAGCTTTCATTGGGGAAAAGGATAAGTTTGTGGTCATCTATCTGGATGACATCACAGTCTTTTCCAAATATGACAGAGAACAATGTTGTCATCTCAGGAAGGTTTTTCTGAAATGCAGGAGTTTTGGCCTTTCATTGAATCCCAAAAAATCTTTGTTCGCCATGAAGGGAGGAAAGTTACTGGGCCACATAGTATCGGCAGTAGGAGTCAAGATTGATCCTAGCAGAGTTGAAACAATCCAAGCCTTGTCGATCCCAAGATCTAGGAAAGAAGTCCAGTCTTTCCTTGGAAAAATTAATTTCCTAAGGAGGTTTGTTTCTAACTTTGCTGAAATGGTAAAGCTCATAACAACCATGTTGAGAAAGGGAAATGAAGTAAGGTGGAATTCTGAGGCTCAGAATCCCTTTGAGAAAATAAAGAAAGCCTTGAATGAAGCTCCTGTGCTTATCAGTCTTGATTACTCAAAGGATTTCCTGATTTTCTCCTTTGCTTCATCTGACACAGTGGTTGTTGCTTTACTACAAAAAAGTGACGCCGGGTTGGAACAACCTATTGCCTATTTTAGAAGAGCATTAAGGGATGCTGAGGTCAGATACGAAATCATGGAGAAGCAGGCCTATGCCTTGGTGAAATATCTCAAAGCTTTTAGAGTCTATGTCCTGCAGTCGAAAATCATTTCCTATGTCCCCTCAGCTACTGTAAAGGACATTCTTATTCAGCCTGACATAGATGGGAGGAGGAGTAAATGGATAGCCAAGATCCTTGATTTTGATCTGAAGATAAGGCCTACCAAATTGATCAAAGGTCAAGGTTTAGCCAAGCTGTTGGTTGAAGCAAATTGCAAATCTTTGGGGGTAAGTTTCATTGATGAATACTTAGAAAATCAACAGGATCAGCTGTCTGATGCAGACCCTCAAGCAGAACCCCCGTTGGTGCAATGTCCTTGGTATAAGGATGTCATATATTTTCTGCAAGAGTTGCGACCTCCTTATGGCCTGTAGAAGAACAAGGCAAGAGCTCTAAAGCTCAAAGTAGTCAAGTATTTCCTTGTTGATTGAGTTCTATAATGGAAAGACCCCCTGGGGGTGATTTTAAAATGTATGAATCCACAAGAGGCTCACATGATCATTGTTGAATTTCATGATAGCCTATGTGGAGGGCACCCTTTCTGGAAAACCATAGCCTACAAAATCCTTAGGGATGGGTACTACTGGCCCACCTTATTCACTGATGTCTGCAGGGAGGTCATAGCCTGCATCAAATGCCAAAGGTTCTCAGGAAAGAAATAGCTTAAGTCCCTGCCCTTAAATCCTATGGTTGTTTCATGACCTTTCCAACAGTGGGGCCTAGACTTTATTGGGGAGATCCACCCTGCATCCAGTGGACAACATAGATGGATCCTGACTGCCACATATTTCTTTACCAAGTGGATAGAAGCTATCCCCACCAGGAGTGCTTCCCATAAGGTGATCATTGGGTTCCTAGAAGACCTCATCACAAGATTCGACTGCCCAAGAAAGATTGTTACTGATAACGCAACATCTTTCAAAGCTGAACCATTAGTCAAATTCTGTGAGCAATTTGGGATCAAACTGATTCACTCCACCCCATACTATCCCCAGGGCAATGGTTTAGCAGAGTCCTCCAACAAAAGCCTGATAAGGATCATCAAAAGACTATTAGAGGAAAAAAAAAAGGCCTAGGATTCGAAGCTGAAGTTCACTCTATGGGCCAATCGAGTGACCACAAAGAGATCCATAGGCATCTCCCCTTTCCAATTGGTTTATGGGACAAAAGCTATTTTTTTGTCTCAGCTAGCCATTCCTGTAGAAAAATTTCTTCAGGATTATCAAGGAGAGCCTGATGATATGATCAGAAGAATTTATCAACTGGTAGAGGTCCATCAGGCCAGAGAGCAGGTGAAAAACAAAATTTAGGACCATCAGTAGAAGATCAAGCAAGCTTTTGCCAGGAAGGCCAAGAAGGAAGATTTCCAAATGGGAGATCTGGTACTGAAATGGGATGCTCCTAAGAAAGACAAGGGAAAGCACAACAAATTTGAAGCCCTATGGGTTGGGTCCTTCAAAATCTATGAATTATTTTCAAATAATACCTACAGGTTACGAGATTTGAAGGATCAAGAAGTTTTCAGTGGCCCTGTGAATGGGCATTTCCTGAAGAGATGTTTCTCTTGAGCCACACATGGCTCTTCTGTGTTTGTAAATATTATTTTCTTTTTATCTTTAAGTTTTAATAATGAATCCATAACCCAACAACAAGACATTGAAGCTATGAAAGAGTTCTTGGCAGCCCACAGGGGGCGTGCCGCCCCCGATGGAGCCTAATGTTAGCACATAATAATGTATGGGGTATTTTCATAAAAGAAGCATCCCCTTGGGAGAAAAGAGAGGTTTGGAAAACCCATTTATCCCAAATTTTTGAAGAGCTGACGCGTTATTTTAACGAACAGGAAGATTTGGATGGTCAA
>SNQJ01S0155876.1:21605-33396 GCA_010110895.2 Picea sitchensis | reverse complement strand
TTCCATCCTTCAATATTGATGGCTTGTAGTTTCCCTTTATGATTTAGCCAATCAATTATCACCTTTGAGTCTCCCAAAATCTTAATATATTGAATGTCCAAGTGCTTTGCAATGGTAAGAGTGGCCCATGCTCCCAATAACTCAGCTTTTGTATTTTTTCCATCTCCACAATTGAAGTACCATCTATGAGCCTGGGTATTTATGCATTTTATGGTACCCCCTACGCCACATTTCGATCCTCCTGCTATAGAGGCTCCATCAAAAAGGTCAAAGTATAACCATTAATCCGAAAGATCAGACTCTATCTTAACTTCTGTAATTTAAGTGTTGGGGATTTTTTATTGAGCGCTCCTAAAATCTTGAATACAACTGCCCAGGCCGAGGGCGATTTACCATCAAAGAGTACTTTGTTATGTTCATTCCAAATGAACCAGCATGTCAGGGCTGACAACCTTTTTGATATTAGCTTGATCTTTGACCAGGAGTTCATACAATCCGTAAGAGACGGGCCGACCCATGAGAAATTAGAATTTAGTAGGTGTGCACATTTAGCCCAGACTGTTTTTGCAAAGGTACACTATATGAATAAGTGAGAGTTTTCTTCCGACTTTTCATTACAGAGATGAAAAATACTCGGGCCCACCCAGCCTCTCTTTTGTAATATATCCCAGGTTAAGATCTTGTTGTGCACAACCAACCAAAAAAACAAAATTACCTTCAGTTGTAACTTCCATTTCCAAATGTTTACCTTCCATCCGTGCCACACCGGGAGATCCTATGTAGATATAATGACATCATAACATTTTTTTACAGTTAAGTTGACAGAAGAGTCGCCACCAGTCCAAAGAAGTGAATCTTCATCATTTTCGTGGAGAGTGACCCCAACTCTATTTAACTCAACAATATAACTATCCCAATCTAAAGAATGAAACTCTGTCAGCTCCAAGTCCTCGTCGCTCTTCCACACCTCAGTAGAAGTAACAGGATCTCGTGCCACCGATGCTTGTGCTAGGACAATTACCTGTTTTTTATTTAAGAGAGTGATGGTCTCTTCATGGAGAAAAGATCTGTAGCCAATGTTGAGTATCCGATCTCTCCCAATAGTAATAAGATGACCTGCTCCTGGTCACCAGCTGAGCCAATGATTGATAATGGGAATAGTGCGGGTAAGATTGGACCAAATCCTAGAAGCAGAGTTGAAAATGTGAGATGGAAATCTAAGCCAGTTGATTAGTGTTGAATTTTGTAGATATTTATCCATTAAAACCTGATTCCAAATACTTTCCTGTGTTAGTACCCTCCATAGGGTATTTGCATTCAAATCTGTATTGAAGTGAAAAAGATTTCAGAATCCCCAACCCCCATTCTTTTTTGGTCTAGATAGGACCTCCCATCTACATACATGGTACTGTTGAGTTTCAAAATGACCATTCCATAGAAAATGGAACATCACTTTTCTAATATTGTTTATAACTGAGCGGGGCAAAGCTTCCATAGACATCCAATAGACAGGCTGGCCTTCCAGCACTGTTTTGACCAAAATGTATCTACCTCCCAGAGACAGCCACCGGTTGCACCATAAGCCTACTTTCTTTGTTAATTTGGACACTAGCCAATCCCAATCATCTGTGCATTGTGACCCTGTCTTTAGGAAGTATCCCAGATATTTGAATATGAGAGATAGATCACTAAAGGTATAAGGAAGAAGCGATTTGAAAGGGGCCATTTATAACTCCATGAGGCCTTCATAATGGACAATGGTCTTTGCATGATTAACTGAAAGACTCAAAGCTTTACAAAAGAGGAAAATAAGTTTGTCGATTTCCCTCCATTCAATTAAACTTGCCCTTGACATAATGATAACATCATCCACAAACAAAAGATGTAAAATTTTTATAGTTCCTTCCTCAAAGCTATTTTTCAGTAATAAGCTGAGACCTTCCATCACTAATATGAATAGAAGGGGTGATAATGGGCATCCTTTCCGAACTCCCCTGTTGCTTCTAAAAAAGTATGTAGCCTTCCCATTAATTAAAACTGCGTATGATGAAGATGTGACACATGACATGATCCAATTTGTCATTTGGATCCCCAATCCAATTTTTAGAAGGATCAATCTTAAATGATCCCAGTCAATACAGTTGTATGCTTTCCTTAAATCCAGCTTTAATACAAGGGATTTCAATCTTTTCTTTTTTATGCTATGTAGACTCTCATGAGTTGTGCCTATGGCATCTTGAATACGCCTGCCTTTTAAAAAACCTAGCTGTTTATTAGAGATTGACCTACAGAGAAAAGGTTTTAACCAATTGGCGATAATTTTTTATACTACCTTGTAACACAGATTGCACAATGATATTGGTCGGAAATCATCAAAATTTGATGGATTATTTTCCTTTGGGATGAAAGTCAGAAAAGTAGAATTTAGGCCTCCCACAATAGCACCTAATCTTCTTGATTCATCCACCATAGCGAGGAGATCCTCCCCGACTAGATCAAAGAAGAAAATAAAAAACTCGACTACCCACCCGTCCGGACCCGGGCTCTTTTCCTTCATAAAATGAAACATAACAACTTTCAACTCCTCCAAAGTAACAAGAATAAACAAATAACTAGACTCCTCATCATTTAGCATCTGAGGAAAGTATTCGATTAACTTGCATTGTTCGGTTGTATTCGGAATGGGTAGAGCCTTGTAGAAATCCTTGAAATAATGGATGGATGCTTCCTTTAATGCATCCTGTTTAGTCACAATGTCACCGTTCCCACCTTTGATTTCCCAAATATGTTTCCTGACTCTATTGTGGCTAGCAAAATTGTGAAAGTACTTTGTATTATTGTCCCCGAAGGTCATCCAAAGAGCCCTGCTATGTAATCGCCATTGTTCTTCCTCACCTCTTAATATCCCATTCCTTTCCAATTCCAACCGTCGAAGAGATAATTTAGGTAGATGATTTGTTGGATCTCCTACAAGAATTTCCATTAAATCCTTTATGTCTGATTTGAGCGATAATAGCTTAGCTTTGTTTTTGATCAGATTCTCTTTATAGCAGATTTTTGTTTGTTTTTACAATTCTTGTAATTTCCAAACGATCCTATTATGTCTGCCTCCTTCAGAAAGGAATACGAGGTCTTTCCAAATCTTAAAAACTAGATCCACAAAATCCTTATCATTGAGCCACTGAGCATTGAATTTGTAGGGATATATCTTATAAGCAGGTGGTAATTCCAACTGTAATATAACTGGCGCGTGATATGAGATAAATGGAAACTCTACCCAAGATCTGTAAAGGCCAATATCAGTTAAAAGATCTTCGGAAATAAGAATCCTGTCTAATCTCCTTGCAACCACTCCCTGACCAGTGCGACAATTTCTCCATGTCGGAATCAATTTGGTCAGCTTGATGTCGATCAAATTGTTGGAGGAAAATAACTCTCTGTAATAATCCTCTATATTTCCAGTCCCTAGGGAACCTCCCGAGGCCTCGTCTGAAGAAAGAATGATATTAAAATCCCCCACTATGATCAAGTTTTTAATAGATAATATACCATTGTCTTCCAATGATTTCCATAAGGGTTTTTTATCCTTGCAAGGTCCATTAATATTTAGCAAAGCTAACTCCTGATTATTAATTAAACTCCTACCTGTTAACAGAGTACCACCTACAGTGAGAAATGGTACCAAATCATATAAATTTGGATCCCAAGTAACTAATAGTCCCCCCAAAGTACCCACTGAGTTAACTAAACTCGATACCCAGGACGGATGAAAAAGATGCATAAAACCCCTTTCTTTCTGATCGTTTACCAAAGTTTATTGAAGAAATATGATATCAGGATGGGTGTGGTCCAAGAGACAATGAACTAAGGCTACTTTGAGGGTGCCCCCTATCCCTCTTACATTTAGGGATAGTAATAACATTACTTTGCCCTTGCCAAGGCTTTCATCACTCTAAGAGGCCCACTATCAGTGGATGAAGGGACAGACTCAACAATCTGTAAAGTTTTTTGTGCCAATTTTTTCTGACTACTCTGTGCTTTTAAGGGAGAGAGTTATATACCTAGTCCCCTAGACGAGGAGAAATATTTCCCATCCCTCGCCGGTTGAGACTTTGAAGTAGTTTCCTCCGAGAGTGATGCAACATCAGGGAGTGCCTTCCCCAAGTAGGTAGGCAATTTTATAGCAGAATTGTTATCCCTAATGAAGGGAATTAGGGAATCAAGCACTGTGTTGAGAGAGGACTCATCATCCTCGGGTTCTCTATATCCAGGCTCCATTATAGTGTCAATCAATTCATGAGGGGAAGGGGAAGGTGTCATACCCGGCTCCCAAGAGCTAAACAACTGAGGTAGGATAATCTAAGAAGTCCCTGCGAGTATGATGGATGGTAAAGAAGATATTTCAATAATAGGGTGATCGGTAGTCGTTTGTGAGGGTGATAATAAATCAGGTAAGGGGGGTGATGACACCCTTACAAAGGAATTTACGCCTAAACCCCCTTCAAAAATCTCCTTGGCTAGTGAAGTAGATGAATTTAACCATCCTGAATTTTCTAGTGCATCCCTTTCCCAAAGAGTTAAAGATGAGAAAAGTGTAGGACATAATAACTTCAACTTACCTGTAAGTGAAGTCATCGCTTCCAATGGAGGACTGGGCTTAGCATCATAATGAATAGGTGCATCCCCAAAAGATTCCACTTCATTCATATAATCTGGGGGATATTCATGGAGGGTATCTTTAGACTTATCATCTGTCACCTTACCACTGCAATCACGTCGAAGGTGGTTGGTACAGCGGCACCAACTGCACCTAAATGGTATACCCTAATAGTTTAAACATTGTTTTATATGACGTCCTCACCATTCAATATCCAGCAGCTCCGGGAGCCCACCATGAATATCAACTATCACTAATATCTGCCCAACTTTTCTAGCTGAGTTTACTAAAGTTGAAACATCCATAGCGATAAACCGACCCAAAGCATCTGCTATTGCCTTCAAATCCCCCTCGTTCTAGAGGTGTATAGGGAGACCTGGAAAGAGAACCCGTAAATGTCTTAGTTGAAAATGCTCTGTATGTGGATCAAATGCTACCCTCCACTGCTTCAACATTAGGCTTCTGCCGCCCAGAACCCATAAGTTGTTCAACAGTAGAGAAGCATCCTCCGAGGCTTTGCAAATGAAACCCATCCATCCCTTTGTGAGGTAGAGAAGCTCGGGAACATACCCAATAATAGGCTGCCAAGTTTGTAAAATCCAGTGAGAGGCATGACTAGTTGCCAAATAGGAGTAAGACAGTCTCCCTACCAAACCACATAGTGCCAATCTACAGGTCTCTTCAAGACCCACATCCGCCCCCAGCACCATCCTCCGAACTCGCTTGTTAGCCTTCCACACCCACTTCTGAACCCTAGTCGGATGAGATTTTTTGTGTGTAAACCTATGTCTACTAGCCGATGCAACCCCCTTAACCCCCAAATTTGGATGTAAGACAGTCTCCAGTCAACGCGGATGAAGAAAAGAGTTTGTAGCTATAAGTGAACCAGCAAAAATTTTTTGTGCATGAGTAATCGTAGGAGTTGGAGAGAAACCAGGAGAAGTTGTCAAGGACTGAGCATTAGCACCTCGACAAAGAGACAACAGTGTAGAAGTGTGATTTGATGTGCCAGAGTCCACACCCAATGAACCTGCCTTCTTGAAAATACCTCCCCTATGCCACTTTGCCTCGTCCATCGGGTTCATTAGTGTCATGACGTCTCCTAGTATGTCAACATTCGCTACCAAATCCATGGTGCTAGCATCTGTTAAGCACTAAACTGATGACTATAACATGTTATTAATGTAAGGTAAGGGAAGACATGTTGGATTAAGGAACCAATCCCCAAGTTTTAGTGATAACACTCGCACAAATCACAAAGTAATGACACTAAACAGGCTCACCATGAGTAGGTGTGTAATATGATCACCACAAGGTAAGTAGGTAATCGCCAACGAAAACAAGGTTCAGTTTCCAAAAAAATTAAATAAAAACTGGGGCCCGTGTTCAGAGAAGTTGAGTACTCAATAAAACACCTGCTAGAAACACTAAAGGCAAGGAAGGAAAGGAGGAAGTGGAAAAAAACTAGATAGTTCTAAAAACTGACAATACTAATTCTTTGACTCCCCATCTCAAGCCAAAAAACGAAAACACACTTCGACTAAAAGTTGTCTAAGGCTTGGCCAATCTCCTAGTTGTCGCAGATCTGCCATTGTTGGTACTCAAAATTCCTGCCCAGTTGTAGTTTCAAATTTCCTCCTCCCGTTACAGATTCATTAGTTAGCATATATAGGAACTGATATGAAAGTGGCTATATATACGTATATCTTTTTAAGAGAGGCAATTTATAAAGTGTCATTAGTAGGAACTTGATATGAAAGTGTAACAAGATTGGTATGGAAATGTAACTTGCTTATGACATTTTTTTTGGGATGTCGATGCTTCATTTTCACCTATTTACTCTATTCTACCTATTTCTTATGACACAACATCATGCAAGGTGTGAACAAAAGTCAAGGCCTAATATTAACGATAAGGTCCAATAAAACATCACATAGAGGTGAGAATGACAATGTCTTGTAGGAAACTTGAACAACCGAGGTGTGAATAACAATCTCTCTCATCCAAAGCAACCTATTATTAACACTAAGGTCTAATAAAAGTGGTATAGTATTGGTGAAATTGGATCTGCTCACTAAAATTTGAAATGACAAATCGAGCAATTTCGAACCATGCCATTTTTACATGTTAATCATAGTAATAAATTTTTATTTAAAAATAAAATTGTATTATCTTATTAAAAAACACTACATTATTTTCTACTTTTCTATTTATCCTTCCTAAGAAGTTTCATTCTAGACCAAAGCATATAATCCATGGGTAGAAAGCTTCATGTCCTCGAGAAGCAAGTGTTTTCACTGCATCCGGAGAGTCTAAAGTACTATCTGACCAGGGGCTCATATGTAATGACAGTTTTTTTTGTTATGTTCTCCTACTTTCTACGAGGTAGTTGTATTGCTTTCTCCTAGATTTTCCTTTGTAACTCGATCAATGGGCTTTACATAGAAAGGTTCTTCGGATTTGTTGCTTATTAATTTCTCTTGGAGAAAGAGGGAAAAAAGAAAGACTGCTAGTTCATTCTTATTGCGTCGCATCCGAGATGTGTTCTACTTCTTTGGTAGAGGCTGAAGTCACCAGATTTTCCCTAGAATATGGAATTATCATGAAAACACCTCCTAATTACTATTCGCGGGGGATGAAATTTGCTTGCTCTATTTCATTTTTTGTTGAGCCATTCACCTGCCTCTTCAATACCTGCTTTGATGTTTTCAACATCTTTCTTTTATTATCACTAGCACAACCACATATTCCTTTTTAGCATCTTCCTTTTTTAATTTAGGTGTTTTCAACATCTTCCTTTTTTAATTTAGGTGTTTTCAACATCTTCCTTTTTTAATTTAGGTGTCATATATATATTTTTTAAACTCTCCATATCACTAGCACAACCACATTATAAAAGTGGTTGATATATGTCGATAGGCATCAATTTCACAACCATATCATTAGAAATACATTAATATTGGCCTCTCTGAGTAAATGGCATATTTTTTTGTTTCTAACAAAGTGTCTTGTTGATTGAAAGATTTTGTACATGCTTTAAATTATTGAACCTTACCGCTTGAATGCACATTGTACATTGTTGTGCAATGACCAGAGGGAAATGACAAGTGGGAGAGAGGGTTTGTTCTAACCTCACCTAGAATTTTTTTGTCAAGAGTATGCACCCATCATAAATCTAGTTTAGTTTGGAATATTGAAGTGATAAAAAACCTTGTAAACATGTAAGATTATTTATGAAAGATGTATAATTTTATGTATACAATATTTACACCCATAAACGAGTTTTTTAATATATTAAATTTATAAAATTATTTTTAATGAGGGTTTTTTAAAACAAATTTTTAATGAGGGTTTTCTTAACAAAATTTATTGGACCTTTTTTATGTACGGCATTTCTCATTTTTCAAGCACACTAATATGAAATTAAACATATCATACAAAATTCACTGGACTTTTTTTTATGTTAGGGATTTTCTCATTTTTTAAATACAGTAATATGAAATTAAATTCATGACATCTTATGAACTTTGAATGGATGAATAATCACAACATTTTATATGTAAGCTAAACCTTCTTTCTATTATAATAATAAACCAAAAAACCAAAATCTCTTAAATTAAACTTAAGATACAAAATCCAATGGACTTTTTTATGTTAGGGTTTTTCTCATTTTTCAAACCCAGTAATATGAAATTAAATTTGAATGGATGAACAATCACGACATTTTATATCTAAGCTAAACCGTCTTTCTATTATAATAATAAACCTAAAAAAATAAAATCTCTTATCGGATAAAATATGTTAGATGCCAATCAATAGCATACAATGTTCTAAGGGGATGTTGGACTTCCACTGCACAATATCATTGCCATTAATGGATATCATTAATCTGGTTCAATCAATATTCTTTTGTCTGACATTAACAAAGCAATCGTGGAAGTGAAGGCGAGGGGTTTCTAGTTCGCGACCGTTGAGAGTGTCGTCGGAAGCCAACCTTTTCTTCACTCCCATGGCTCTACAGAGATGGCAAGGAGCGACTCTTCACATTTTACATAGGATACAACCATGGGAAATAGAAAACCTTTTCCCTTTCTCAAATTGTTGAAAACCAAAAAGCTGTGGCTAGACCAACTTTAATGAGAGGGTTAGCAGTCAATGCGAAGTCAATCATGGGCAACACAAAATATGAATATATATATAATGTCATTGAGGAGACCTAGGATCGAGTCGAGAGACTGCCCTTATAAACGTGGGCATGTGCCCAAAAACCATGCTAAGCATGTAAGATGAGTTTTGAACCTAGGTGGGGCCCTATAATGGAAAACAAGGTCTTTCAGAATAGGGCGTCCATCCTTCGGCCTAGCCTGATGGGATATATGACATATATATTATATCATAAAGGAATCAAAACGTAGAATAATACCATAAGTACAACTTAGAAGGATACTGAGGTGTGACCAAATCACCATAATGGCACCTACTCGAATACCCTCAAATAGTTATTAATATAGTTCAAGTGGTAGAAAAATCATGATGAGGATACTCTCCATTAATTGAGTCGTATTAATCATGATAATTGTATTCACAACAAAAATTAACAAAAAAACAGATAATATGGTGTTGTCTAAGTGTTCTACTAAATGGTTTTTTTCACCGGAATCTGGAGATATAAATTTGCATGAAATCATTATTTTTTTGTTGTTTACAATTCATTTATGAATGTAGAAATGGATTCAACATGCTCTGAAAAACCCTTTATGAATGCATAAATGGATTCAACATGCTGAAAAACCCCGGGGCACTCGAATTTTACATAAATAATCACTCAAATCTGTGGATCTAATAATTTCTCGTCGGATTTCGGAGAAATGTCCTCAAAAAATACCGTTGAAAAAGAGTCATTTCGTAGAGCATTCCATATAATATATAATATTTAATGATGGGAAACAATAAATATAAAACATTAAGCAAAGAGTAATGCTAAAAAAACTTGTCATAAAAATTACTTGATGGGTAGAAATACCCCTCAAATTTACTCCAAGTGTCAAGGTAACATTTTATTTTCTTCCATATATGTTGAATCACAATGATGTCTAGATGAGCTAATGCTCAGGGAGTCAAGGGCTCCCATTATTCCAAATTTTCACCATGTCAAGATTGTTGAGGTTAGACGGACATGGGGAGAAGGAGTCTATGATTGATCTTTACAAAACCTTGAAAAAAAGAGTGTATGACTCTCAAGTGTGCTACAACTCCAAAACTATTGAAAACTAGAGAAATGATCTTTCACGTGCTGCAGACATAAGTGGGTTAGACTTGCACAGGTGAGGCCTCCTCCTCTTCCCCTTTACCATTTAACTTGAATACAAGATTATACTTTACCTATAGTTTTATTTATTTTATAATCTAACAAATAGTTATATTTATTTTTCTCATGAATAACTAGCTATGAGGGGGAACTATTTATTTTATAATCTAACTAATAGTTATATTTTTGTTTTCATGAATAACTAGCTATGAGGGGGAACTACTGAATAAGGTCGTCGAAATTGTATTGAAAAAATGCAAATAAGAAATTGAATGTGGCCAGATATCCCACGGGTTTGGATGAGAAGGTTGAATATTTTGAAATAAAAGTATTATTGCAATAGCCTAGTGGAAGAGTTCAGGTTATCAGCATCATCTCCTTGGGTGGAGCAGTGAAGACAATGTTAGCTAAATAAATCTTCAACTAGAAGAGTTCAATTTACAATAAATCCTATTTTTTATTAAATGTAAGAGAAAATGCTAAAAACTATTTACCTTCCTTGCAAAAATGAATTTTAAAGGGTTTGGATGAGAAGGTTGAATATTTTGAAATAAAAGTATTATTGCAATAGCACAGTGGAAGAGTTCAGGTTGTCGGCATCATTTCCTTGGGTGGAGCAGGGAAGACAATGTTAGCTAAATAACTCTTCAACTAGAAGAGTTCAATTTACAATAAATCCTATTTTTTATTCAATGTAAGAGAAAATGATAAAAACTCTTTACCTTCCTTACAAAAATGAATTTTAAAGGGCTCAACTCAATGTGATCAACGGATAGACAACATTGATAAAGGTATAGAGATGCTCAAGAAGTGTCTCTTAGTCTTATACTCTCCATTTTTTCTACTTTTGAATGATGTAGATCATGAGGATCAAGTATATGCACTTTTTCCCATTACAAATAAAGGTATCTTACCCATACCCCTTAATAACTTTGTTTTGATCACATCTCATGACCGTAAAATCCTCACAAGTTCAGGAGTACAAGAGTCATCAATTTATAAGTTGTTTGGCCTTGATACATAACACTCTAAAGATCTCTTATGCTCACATGCTTTATGTCATCCCTATCCATTGTGAGGATTTGAATATCAGGTTGATAAATTTTTATGGGATTTCCATGGAATGCCTTTGTATTTAAAAGTGTGAAAGAAATCAAAGGTGTTAAATACACTTCCTACATTAATCTATGAGAGAAGAATATGAAAAAACTAAAAACACAATAGTTGAAACAAAGAAATAAACAACAAACCATAGACAACAAGATTTCTTGGGGAAAACCCTTCTGAGAGAAAATTATCACACTCTAAAGTGTACTCAATGTATTATTTAGCAACTAAATTGTCACAATATAGAGTCTCTATGCTCTAAAAAAGAGTGTTTAGTAGTAGCATTATTCAGGAGAAATTTTGGCGGCATAACAGTAAGATAAAACTCACACATTAAATTTCCTCCAGCCCTAACACTCAATAAATATGCATAGTAAAATCATAAACCATTTATGGTTTACCTTTTCTATATAATATAACCCACAAATAGGTTATTCTCTACCACTACTATGCATTTTAATCCTACTATAGCTCTGCATTTATTATCTGCTCATCTACAACAATGCATTTATTTTATGTTCCACTACAACACTGTGTTGAGTACACAACACACCCTAAAATTCTAAATTTTTGGGAACTGCCTTTTCTTTGACTTTTGCAAGGATATTCCATATGTTTTGAGTATATTGATTTCTATGCATCACATATAGGTTAGCAAGTATTTTGATTTAAAGAAAAAAAACCAAAAACTTCTAAACCCAAAAAAATAAACTAAGTTT
>SNQJ01S0155875.1:0-13945 GCA_010110895.2 Picea sitchensis | reverse complement strand
AAACTCATACCATTATCCATCAAACAAACTTGTGTCCATTACCCAAACCTGGGTTCTCCAACTTCTCATGGCCATAACTCTCTAACCGTGAGGAGTTATGTGACATTCCACATACCACCAGAAATGGAATGACATGTACTATCCATATAGAATAGTATTACCTTAAAATGTATCAAAACTCATACCATTATACATGAAACAACCTTGGGTCCATTACCCAAACCTTTGTGCTACCAAAATTCGCTACCAGACTTTCTTCAAGGGTTGACATCAATGACAACCAACCTTAATCAACAAAATCCTTTCATACCACCATATCATCATGTATCACCTTGTGTCCTATATGTGCCACTATATCAATCACTCCATTAATATCAACTGGATGTGGATCCTAGAGTGATGTATCCACATATGTCGTATACTCAATCCCCCAATCAACTGGTGCATATAATTCCTTATTGGTTGGTCCACAAGGAATTTTATCAACCACCTCCTATGTAGCTAATGCTTGATAAAAAATAAACGACCCATGATCCCTGCAATGCAAGACAAGCACACAGGGAAAACCCTCTGTGTCAGATCTCTCCTCATACACCTACAACCTCGAATACTCTCTGTGTTGAATCGTCATAAGAGTATCCTCCCTCAAATCATGAGTGTTACTCATACCCTCATTTTTCACTGCCAATTATGAAGAGTGTTACGAACTAAGATGGTGACAAAGCTCCTCAATCTCCCTATCCTTGTCTTCAATGAACTTAAGAGCAAGGTCCCTATCCATGAACAGTTGCAAATAATCGGATTTCATCTGCTCTAGTGTCTCTTTGATGATGCACAATTGGGTACTAGTGACTCCATCTGCAATTCCCCTTTGCCTCTCCTCCATCTAGGATTTCCTCATAAGGTCTTCAATAAATTTATGAGCACCATCTTCCCTCATCAACACCTGCACTAACCAATAGTCGTTTCTCCAAATCAGGAAATGCTATTTCATCAACATGGTGTGGATTTTCATACAAGGGATCAATTAACTCATTAGATGATGTCATGTAATGTGAACTATCTTCCACATATAAGTTTTATGATCTTCTCATGTTCTCTAAATCAACCTCTTCATTGTCATCCACACATAGCTCCCACTCTTTGTCACATTCTGGTATAATCATGTATGCATCATCATACATATCATAAATAGGATGAGGTGTTGAATTTCTTCTTGAACCATATTCATTGTTAGTATCATACACATGAAGAGATGATGAATCCTTAACATTGGTTGATTGGAACATATTCATCATAAGTAAGACAAGATGTTGTAGCTTCATCTTCTCCATCAAGCACACTAATAGCATTGACCTCATCAGTCAGTTTTGTTGTTGTATCAAAGGTTGATGTTTGTTCCTCTTCTATGCACACATCCTCAACATGCCTAGATGCATGCTCCTCCACATTTCCTTCATGATCATTTCTCTTTAATTTCTACCATGTGTCTTTAAAGGAATCCTCGTCCATATTCTTGCCACTTGGGCCAACATCCGTAATTGAGGGTGAAATAGATTTTAAAGGAAAAAGTTGTGTGGATCTCCTCAACCAATGTTAGATACTTATGGTAGTGGTAAGGCATGTTTTTAATTGTTTATAGTGCCCTCAAGATTTCAAACACAGGATCTAGATCTTCCTCCATATGGCTTAACCACCTGAGTGCAAAACCTACTCCCATCCTTTCTTACACCTTTTCCTTAGTTTATTATCCAAGCTTGTATACTCTCACATGATGGGAGGATCACAAGCTCTGATACCATTTTAATGCCCCCAAATAGGCTAGGTGGGAATATTATGTGTTCTATCCAAAATTGTCATTTCTTCTTGTGTAAATATGTCAAACATTTGTATTAACTATGTTGTTAACTCCTTACAAACAATTTTCTCATATAGGAATATTGTCAAACATATTTCATGCATCCATTACATAGAAAATAAAGTAGATAACCTTGGCATCTTATTATGGATGGAAACCCCTGATCACAAAAATACAATGATATCTAATGGTTGTAATAACAACTGAAAAATAATCATGAACACACAATTCTAATGGTTGCAAGGCAGCTGCATAACAAAAAAAATACAAGAAAACCTGGGATGATGTCAATTTATGATGCTCACTGATTCAAGGCTCTCCAAGCCCTATGAATCTCTGCTCCTATAGTGTCTGATATGCTAATGTCCTTCCAATCACGAACCTAATCCAAACTGCTTGTTGCAACCCTGATCATAGAGGTCCTCGCGGGATGATTGTTGGATGTCTAGTGAGGCCTCGTGGGACAACCTGCACTCAATCCGCAGGGATTTCCTCAATCATGGTTTCTACGAAACCCTCATGTTACCTGAAAAATTATGGGTTGGCCTCTCCTGAATGATCTTCGTGAACTCCCTATGCAACCTCCAACTGAACATAAAACTCCAACTGAACATCCAATGGAAATCCTAGGTGGATTCCCCTCTTGTCTAGCTAGGGTGGATATTGCACCACTAAAACCAAACTGCAATAGTGGAAGGGTTTTGATAAACCCCAATGAAATAATGGCTCAAAGAGCACTCCAAAACGAGAGATCAAATCATAATACCAAAGTAAGGCTCTACCCTTCTTTTTATCCTTTCTCCATGACTTTTAGAACTTTCCCTTTTTTGACCAAATCAAATGCATCCCTTATCCCCTTTTTGATTAAATCAAATATGACCCTTATCCTGCTTTTTCTTTTACTTTAGGATTAAAAGTCACTTTTAATAATAGATAAGTAACTTATTAATCTAATGCCACTTTAAATACATAACATCTCTGAGTAACTAAGTGACATTAAATAACACCTTTTGACTCCCTTTTCTCTAGTGATAAGCCACATAAGTCATTTCCACTGTCGAACAGGGAAATCCAAAAATGGGAACATGACATCTGGAAACATCATTATAGCAATCATAACCATCGTTTCCATCATCATGTGACCTCAATAATGTTGTATTGAGCCTAGTCAAACCATAAATTGATCAAAATGTCCATAACACGATTTTGTTCACTTTTTTGTGCACACAATATATAGGAAATGCTTTAAAAAATACACTATTTCCCTAAAGTAAAAAATCATTATTTTTCCACTTCATTAATGCCCCTATATCTCTGAAACAATGTAGTGGGTATGTGTGGACCTTATCAAACTCACACATTCATTAAAACCATTTGATTTAGTCCTATTTTACCACGATTATCCCATAAATTGATTAATGAAATGGGAAGAGTTCACATGGAAGCTATATCCAAAGAGGGCTACATTGTTCACCTATAGATTAAACCCTTGAGGTCACACCATTCATCTATATTCCAAAGTAAGGTTATGCTATCAAAATTCTTTGAAAGAGAACTGGCACATTTGGTTTTGTCCTACTACCATTGAGAGTTCCCTTATTCTTTTACCAAGCTTGGAGTCGAAGCACATAAGAAGGTTAATGATCCATCCTAGAGAGGCTTTGGAGTCTGCCTAGCTACATCAAGCTTTCTCCCTAGGTGTTGTAAGTCATATTTCCACTGGATTAATAAAATATTGATTATTATTTTGTTATTTCTTGTGTTATGAATCGTTAGATATTAGTGAATGAATCCATTGCTTGTTGCTTGTATCTTGTTCATTTCATAACCACTTAGAATAGGGTTTTTGACATAGTCTTGTGACTAAAAACCCACCAACAACCACCTTCACGATGGAATAATGTTGCCTCATTATCTTTCGGTAAATTAACACGATAAAATCTATCACAATTACTTTCCATTTCCCCTCTATAATTGGTAAAGGCTACAACATTATTGATGTTCTACTTTTAATGGTTGACACTCCAAGCATTTGAAAATATATTCAATCACATCATTTTTCATACACATCCAAAAATACTATGTTTTTTTATTGTTATAATGATCTTCTAATGACCCAAATAACATACATAAGGTACATTATGCATATCATTTAATATAAACTTTCTTATCTCCAATGAAAATTTTAGGGACTAGCCTATTTCATGCACCCCTCCCAAAAAAACTTGCCCAATTCAAAATAAATATTATATCCAATGAAAATTTTAGGGACTAGCCTATTTCATGCACCCCTCCCAAAAAGACTTGCCCAATTCAAAATAAATATTTACCCAAATTTATATAGGATAAAGTTATTTTTTATTATTTTTCCTTAAAATTTTCATTTTTTTTAAATAAACATTAAACCATTTAACAAATATTTAAAAATATAACATGGTAACTGTATAATAAATATATATCCACTAAACTTTTTACACGGCTGTAAATCTTTATAATTTTCTCAACTCCATAGAGTTATAAACATCCAACCTTTATACTTAATAAATCCACCTTTTGCTAAGTGATACTGATATCTTACTTTCTCCCTATTTATTTTCCACGCTCCTCCTTTCACTTTTCACCCAGAATTACTAATCATATGCCATAAGAGTTTTAAGTATTCCTTTGTTGACTTTATACTTAAGATTCATAGTACATATAGTAGGTTATACTTATTTTAAGTATCTGTATATATCAAGAAACTCAAATGTAAAACTTTATTCAACCGTTGCCTTTATAGCTCAGTGGTAGAGCGTCAGTCTTGTAAACTGAAGGTCCGCAGTTCGATCCTGCGTGGAGGCAATATAAGATTTAACATTTGTCTGTTGATACCGACTATTCGAAATTGTTTATTATATTTTTTTTTAGAATTTTTATACAAGTGCAGTATGTATTCGCGTGACATGGGGTAGAATGGACTTTTTTTTTATATATTTTTTTTCATTTAGATGGCATTTGCCAATCGATTGATCTACATCCATCGATCTACATCCCTGTTGATTTATTTTCTTTATTTTAAATAGTTTATTCTTTATTTAACATGGGGTAGAATGGACTTTCTTTTTACATTTTTTTTTTTTTTCATTTAGATGGCACTTGCCAATGGATGATCTACATCCCTGTTGATTTATTTTCTTTATTTTAAATAGTTTATTCTTTATTTAATAGTTTATTCATTATTTATATTTTCTTTTAAAATTTATATTTTCTTAATTTTGAATAGTTTATTACTTATTTATATATTTTTTTCAGAATATTTTTTTTTGGTAGTTGCAAAAATATGAACAATTCAAAATAGAGTATTTATATTTTTCTTTAGAATTTTTATATAAGTGCAGTATGTATTAGTGTGACATGAGGTAGAATGGACTTTCTTTTTACATATTTTCTTTTATTTAGAGGGCACTTGCCAATCCATCTACATCCCTGTTGATTTATTTTCTTTATTTTAAATAGTTTATTCTTTATTTATATATTTTCTTTTAAATAGTTTATTCATTATTTATATTTTCCTTTAAAATTTTTATTTTCTTTATTTTGAATAGTTTACTACTTATTTATATATTTTTTTCAGAATATTTTTTTTCTTTGGTAGTTGCAAAAATATGAACAATTCAAAATAGAGTATTTATATTTTTCCTTCAGAATTTTTTTTTTCTTTGGTAGTTATTTGAATAGTTTAGTGGTTATTTACATTTTCCTTAAAAATATATATATATATTTTTCTTTTTCTTTTGTCGTTGTAAAATTAGAATTGTTTTAAGAATGTAGAGTCTTAGTGAAACTCTTATTCTTTACTTCCCAGGTTTCTGGCCAAGTCGAGTTATTTTTAAATAATGTTTTGATGTGATGGTCTTTTATTTTTTTATCTGGTAATCTTGCCAAATTTAGAAGCCTTGGTTCATTTTGTCTCTGTATCCTTGCCAAATTTAGAAGCTTTGGTTCATTTTTTTGAATCTGATAGCCTTGCCAAATTTACAAGCTGTGTGGTTTAAGATCAAGCCCTACTATCAGAGGTTATTCGCCGAGAAGTATTGATGAAGAATTAAGGTTAGCTAGAAGGATATGTTTCAACGATGGTGGTTTTTTTTATTGAGGTGGAGAGCAAGCTTGCTTTAATTAGTAAGATTATGATTGGTTAAAAAGATTTAAAACTTAGGGCTTATTGGTGGGGATGTTGAATTTCACCCAGTCTACCAGGGATCAATTTTCATCGAGACTTAGATGACTTCCCATACCTTAAAAATAAAAGAATTTATGTTGATGGTTGTGGGAAAGAAGATCAAAAACTTTGTTAAGTTTTGGATCAAAGTCTTGTGAATTAGTAAGCAACATAGACCATTTTTGTTTTTGAAGTACTAGAAAGTTTGTTATTCAAGCACTTCCTAACTATTTGGTAAATGCAAAACACCATTTCATTATGTTATTTTTTCACCAATTTATTAAAATATATTCTATGATTATCTTGTTGAACTCTTATGTTTTGAAGTTCTTTTGGGATTTTACTTTGTCAAAACTACAATCTTACTACTTCAAATGTGTGATTTAGATGTTTATTTAATCTCATTATTGTGCCATTGCACTTTCAACAACAGAGTGTTCTTAATACATTTTTGTTTTAGCTAACTCGTTGAAGAAAGATGAAGAGTTTTAATTAACACTGAAACAAATCCAACTTTCTAAATACACAATTATAAATTTAATCTATCTAACATATGTGTACAATTTAGCCACTCCTAAATTATAGGAGAGCAATTGTCCATTTGGAAGATTTTAACACAGTTGGCCAATGACCCCCTTTTTCTTATTAGCAATGGAGACATGCTTTGTTTTTTAATATATATTATATGTGTGAATAATTAATGCCTAGGAAAGGGGTCATGGATAATCTCAGTAATCTATATATTGTCTATTTTCCACAAATATTCTAGCTTTTAAATTGTTCACAATTAATATATTAAAACATTTATAAAATAAGTAAAAATTAGGTAGCTTAGCTACTAATTTACCCTATAATTACTCTCTTTTCATTATGAAAGAGCTATGTTGCATATTCCACTTCTTGTTTATAATTCCAAACCATTGATATAAGTTTATAATGAAATTTCTATGATGTAAAGTTTGTAGAAGCTTCACAACAGTCTTATCATTTGAGTGAAAAAGAAAAAATGTTCATTAGTTTCATCCTTTTTATTTATACTTTTTAACATTTAGTATAAGTTCATAATGATTTTTTCCATAAATGATTAAGATTTTGGATGTTTACAATTAATTATGAAATTGGAGAAATTTATATTTTTGATTTTTTAATGTCTAATAAATTTTAAAAAATACAATTTATCTTGTTTATTCTTTTAATAACTATTTTCATATAATTAATAATACAAATTTAATCTTAAAAAATAATCTCTATAACATATATAAGAAAAATGAGAAATAATGTCCCTAATAGAAAAAGCATAATGATGAGTACATAGTGCAACATGGCTTACATAAATAATTGAATAATTCATGGTCATTGTAGGCACACTCATTGTAAGAGCAAGATACTCCATGCAAAATACTAAATGTTGTAGCCAAAATTCACCCAAGCATGTGGATTGTCTTACTTGGTTATGTGCCCCTCCTTATCAAAATGGGATAAGGGACATTCATATCGCCCCTTTTCTTTGGGAAAATTGACCCTAAATCTAATAGGAACTATGCTAGAAGTCAAAGTTTCATCCCTATGACGGGAACTTTGTCCCTAGGGTTTTGGCCAATTTTAAGACAACCTATATTGTTGATTTTCCAAAAAAACAATCAAAACACATGGAACTTTAACTCTCCAAAATGGGGTGATTTGAGTGCCACATAGTTGGTGCCCTCCTTACCTTTCTCTCACATTGGCCAACACGATGGATCTCACTCTCATTGTGACCACCATATGGGAACTTTCACGCGAACTAAAATTCCACAAATTTATCACCGAGAATGTACTGAAACGTAAAAAAATATTCACTACTTGTAATGCCCTTTTACACCACTAATTCCAACTGCCAAAACATTTCACACATGGAAGTATGACTCAATATTAACTTGGCTTTCAAATTTTTAAGTTTTTTAATCTTTTGAAAGCAAGAAAAAGTTGTTTAATCTTAGTGCATACAATCTTAAGACTTGACCTGCAGTTACATTATTATGTATAGACAAAACTTGGCCACTTGAAATAACCTAATGGTGGTCTGTAAAGGGGTAGACTTCCACTCCCGATAGACGTCTCTAGGTTTTAGGTCATTAAATTGTTTCCTTGCATTCAAGCCAAACCAACTCTTAGCCAATTGAAAGTAGTTTTACGACATAGTCCAAGACCAAAAAAGTGGTTTTAGCCAAAATAGTATCTATAGTATCCCATATTGTTATCACTAAAGCTACACAAATAGGTTTATGTGCATTCAAGTAACATCTAATCTTAATCTCATACATGAATTCAGATATTACCGCAATTATAATGTAACCTCTTATCTAAAAAAAACCTAAGTTTCAAATATGCCAAGTCCCTAAGTAATCTATTTTTTCTATCTTACACAATTTCAATTTAACTTTTTCAAAATCTTGCAAATAGAAATATGAACTTTAATCTAATTCATAGCAAAAAGAATTGAATATGAATATGCATTCAAATACAATTCGGTAAAGAAAAATACTAAAAAAAAATTCAATTTCACTATTAAAACTTATATATATCTCATAGATATGATAATATAAATTTCTTTTAGAAAAATTTCAATTTCAAATACTATTCTATTTTTATGCCAAATAGGTATACTTATTTTTTAAAACTCACAAATTATAAATTGATTGTACAAATTGTACATTTTCTTTTTGTCAAATTAGGTATGGTTGCCAAATTTCTATTCAACAAAAATCAATACAATAGAATATTTTTACTCTAATCCAATCTTCTTTTACTCATAGGTATTTTTGGATAAATAAAACATAGATTCAAATCTAACGGGGGAGAACATATTTAAGTGACCATTTTTATTTTATTTTAGTTAATGTTTGTATTATTAACCATTTTTTATTTTATTTTAATTAATATTTATATTATAAATAATAATAATAATAATAACAATAACAATAACAATAATAATATAATTTGACTGGTAAAGTTTACTAAGGTATACATACTCTACTCTTCTCTGGATTTGAACCTGTGATCTTTTAAGAGGAAACACATGTTTTTAACCATTAGGCCCACTCAAGCTGTATAATAATCTATTTTTAAGGTCACAGCCAAGCCAGACACCAAATTAGTGTATAAGATCCCTTTGTTTGTGGAACAAGGAACCCAAACAAGATAAATTACATTGTTACAAGTTTAGAGTATACCAAACAAGATTAAGGTTTGATTTGTAATAATTCAAATTTTAATGGGAAACTTTTAACTTGTAATCTTTACATTTAAACATAAATTCAAATCGAACGGGGGTGAACATATTTAAGTGTTGGTAATTAACCATTTTTATTTTATTTTAGTTAATGTTTACATTATTAATTATTTTTTATTTTATTTTAATTAATGCTTATATTATAAAAAATTAACCTATCATTTTGTTGATTTAGATAAAGCATTGCATTGTTACGAGTTTAGAGTATACCAAACAAGACAGGGGTTTGATTTGTAATAATTCAAATTTTATTGGGAAACTTTTAACTTGTAATCTTTACATTTTCATGAAGAATCCACTATTGATATTTATGTTTTTCTATTAAAAAAAGGTAAATTTTGTAATTATTTTTTGTGGTCGATTGGTAATGGATCAATTTATAGTGAATCTAGTGCTTAGATCCAATGTTTATGTTAAAAACTTAGATATAGTTAAATATGTAGAAATTACTAAAAATGCATAGGAAAATGCTATACAATGAATTGTTGTTAGATTTACCTCCAATGCAATATGTTCATTGGTGATGGTTGTTGTAGAAGAGCAAAGTGGCCATGCTACAAGTTGTTGTAGAAGCAAACATGTTGTTATGGGATTGGACAAGTTAAAAAAACTAGTTTGATATTTTTGGCATAACATGTCATATAAAGTTGGATGGAGGCAAAATTTGGACTATGGTGAGTTAGCACATATGCACACATGCTCATAAAAAAATAGCCTCACAATTGTCTGTTTACCCCTAAAATGAGAAATTGTTGTAGATGTAATTTTGTCATAACTTGGTCATATGATGCTTGTTGATAGTGAAATTTTAATAGTAGGTAACTAAAAACCATATCCATGTTTCCACCAAATTTCAACGTCAAATTTTTCTATTTCATCCCCCAAAAGGAAAAAACATATTCAATTTTGTTGGTTGAAGGATAGATGGGGACCTCTTGGCATTCTTGGAGGCAAAATGTTTTACATCTCTCTCAAGGAAGTAACAACAAATTGGGGGAGGAATGTGAATATCCGTAATAACTAATGGAAGGAAAGACATGGTTTTTAAAACCTGATAGCTATGGAAGAGAGGGAACAAAGAGGGACAAGTCAATGGAGCATGAGTAGATAGAGGGACTATTGGAAATGATGAATGAACAAAAGGATACTTGTCCATGGCAGATATAAATTGTTCCATAGTGAAACATAGGTAGAGATCCAAGGGAACTATTTAAGTTTCCCCATGTCCCTTGGCCTTCATACAAAATGTTTTGTTAAAGAGGAAGCAGGAGGATACAAGGACATAGGTTGTGGAAATTGTTGAAAAATTCATTGTTGAAGCTGCTCAAGAGCGTTGTTGAAGAAGCCCATCCACTGCTACTAAATAAATTGTAGAAGAATAACATTCCAAAGATAAGAGGATGAAGGCCCAAACACAAAGTTCTATTCATGTTTGGATCAAGGAAGTTTAAGAAGTTGTATCACTAAAGCAACAAGCCCATGATCTCAAATGAGTATGCAAAATCCTAGTTAGAGAGCATTCTCATGAGCATAATAAATTAAATGAATAGGGTTGGAGAAGAAGAAATAGAGACAAATGAAGCAGCATCAAAGAGAAAACATAATATGCAATGTTTGAGATCATAAATGTGGGTAAGTCATATTGTCACCATGTTGTTATCTATCTTTGAAAATGAATTCAAAAATTTTCACTATCTTAATAATTTATATAGAAGATAAAGATGACAGAATTCAAGTTAGAGATATATGTAAAATTGCTCCAAAGTTGAAAAATTATGTGTGTAGAAAAGAGTAAGAACACATGAATTCTTAGATAAAGAGAGTGTGGCTTATAGTGCATGTATGATTCTCTTTTACATAATTCATCAATGAATTGATGACATCATATTTTGTCAGTTTTCCCAAGATTGGGTTTACCAGGTATATATGTGTTATTGTTGTGTTGATGATTTTTTACTTCAATGTTATTTATGCATTTAAACTCAGTCTACAAGTTAAATTTACAATCATTTAATACAACGAAATAAAAAGCATATATACACATTAATTTTTACATTTTAGTATCCATGTTGTTGAGATGGATGGTCCATAGGCCTGTTGTTTTACAAATTATATGTATTAGATTCAATTTCAAACATGGGAGGAATCTTGTTAGTAGCAAGCCCAAGCTTGAGAAAATTTGGATCATATTTAGAACCAAGTTTGAGTGATTGGAGAAAACTGATGGTGTTAAGAACCCAAGTTTGAGACATTTGAAGAAATCTAGTGGAATATTTTTTGTGACTCAAAAGCCTAAAATAGGGAGGTATGATGTGAAACAAATTTGGTGCTTGGATCCATGTTCATTCCAAAAACTTGGGTTGAGTTAAATATATAGAAGCCACCAAAGTCACATGCGAATAAAATATAGAGTGAAGGAATGTTTCTAGACTATCCTGAATGCAATATGATCATGGTTGTTGTAGAAGAGTGAAGTGACCATGCTACAAGTCATTGCAAAAGAAAACAAGTTGTTACAGAATCAAACAAGTAAAAAAAATGATACCATATTTTTGGCATAATCAGGGCATATGAATTTAGATGAAGAAAATAATTGGAATTTTGTGAGGTGGGTTATATGCACATGTACCCACCAAAATTCAACCTCGATAACATTTGTTTACCCTAAAAAATGAGAAATGGATGTAGACATAATTTTTCCATAACTCGGTCATGGAAAAAATGAATCACTTCTTTGTATGCCTGCAACAAAGCCTCCAATTGATGTTTCTGCACTTTATTACATCCCTCCAGAGATGTCTTTACTTTTACCGATTCATCACCTGGCTAATTCTCTCTTAAGAAAAGTAATACGAACTTTGTACTAGAACTAATCAATTTCTAGACTTGGTTAACACTTACCAGAGAGATCTTGGATTTACCTTTGTGTGCATTGATGATGAAAGACTTCCCATCCTTGATAAGGAGATATTGGTTTTCTATCTTCATGAAGATTTTATCCCTCGTATACATGTAGGGGGTTTCAAACACTATGTTTGACAACACAAGTATTCCAACAGAGAAGGAACACCTTCAGTAACCACTCACATAGCTAGATCAAAGATCAACACACCAATGTTTTCACGTGGTAAAACTTCAGTAACCACTCACATAACCAGATCAAATATCAACACATTGATGTTTTCACGTGGTAAAAACCCTACAGGGAAACATCCATGGCCCCAACCAACACGACCACTTGGAGCAGTTTATTAATGCAAAATAAAAAGATTACAGAGAGATTTTACAAGAGAGTTTCTCACAATCGATCATCGACAAATGACCCTCCATGCTCTTTAAATAGAGACCATGGACCAATTGGGTACTAAGCCACGAATCAATGGTTGTTAATATCGAGGAGAGTATGAACCATCAGATCACTCTATGTTGGGAACATATCGTGACCATTGGATTTCCTAACTACAAATTCATACTAATGCATACTAAAGAAACACACTAAGAAACACACTTTTACCTAACGACACATTAGACCAAGTAGATCTTAACTAACTCCTAAGTGTCTAAATATCTTAACATCCCCCCTTAAGAACAACTTGGGATAGGATTGAAGGATTTACAATGGTGACACAATAGGATAAGGAAGGAGGCATTAGAGCCTATCCCTCCTTAATGAAAACTTCCTGAACTCCTAACATAGATCGAAGTTTGGAAAGCTTCACTTCTGTAAGAGAATTTGTGAAAATTTATGCAACTTGATCTTATGTAGGACAAAAGAGAATTTCAATAACTTGATCATGAATGAGCTTTCTGATGAAGTGCATGTGTAGCTCTATGTGTTTGCTACGTTGATGTTGAACTGGGTCTTTGGTGAGCTTGATGGCACTTTGATTGTTGCACCAAAGGTTGGTTGGATGTTGTTGCTGGAATCCAAAATCGAAAAGGATCTGTTGAAGCCACAAGGCATCCTGACTTGCATTTACCACTGCTCGGTACTCTGTTTCTACTGATGAAAGTGCAATAGCTTGTTGTTTCTTACATGCCCAAGTGACAGGTCTTGAACCAAGGCTGAAAACATAACCTGCAGTAGACTTCCAATCATCAGGGTCTTCGGCCCAATATGAATCAGTGAAACCAACCAATAAAGGAGTCCCCTTTGAACTGTAATGTATCTCGAACTGAACTGTACCACAGACATAGTGAAGTATCCTTTTATATGATTTCCAATGGATTTTATGGGGTGTTTGCATATACCGGGCAACAAGACCAGCAACAAAGGAAAGATCAGGACGAGTATGATTCAAGTATAAGAGGTTACCAACTAACTGACGGTACAAGGTGGCATCAACTTCGGGAGAAGTACAGGTGGAAGTAAGCTTGAATCCAGAATGGAAGGGAGAAGGGGTTGGTTTATAATCATCCATGTGAAAGTGACGAAGAAGGTCACAGGCATACTTAGACTGGGAAAGAAAAATTCCTTCATTGGTTTGCAAAACTTGGAGTCCAAGGAAATAGTGAAAAATGCCAAAGTTTGTCATCTCAAATTTCTTCTTAAGGCTAGTTTTCACATGGTTTAAAAGTTTTGAGTCACTACCAGTAAGGATGAGGTCATCAACAT
>SNQJ01S0155874.1:0-14767 GCA_010110895.2 Picea sitchensis | reverse complement strand
ACACTTATAACTCTGTTACAACTTCAAGTCACTTAGTTACAACTAATTCGACTTCCATGTCCCACCAGTCAACCTTTGAACTCAAATTTCCTATAGCTAACTGATTTTCTATTCCAGTTAACTATTTCAAGTAATTATGAGATAATAGATTAATATTTAATGTCCAATTTATTTAAGGGAAAAATAAATTAGACACACATTTCTTGTTGACTTTTCAACACTCCCTCTCAACAAGAAAGGGATTATCTTTCACCCCAATCCTATCTCTATGGTATTCAAATTTTCTCTTGGTGAGTGCCTTCGTCAGAATGTCTACATCTTGATCTTCCGTAGGAATGTACTGAAGCAACATGATCTTCCGCTGCACACAATCTCTGAGATGATGATATCGGATATCTATATGATTAGATCTATCATGAAAAACAGGATTAATCGAGAGTTTAATGCAACTCTGATTATCACAATGAATCATTGTCGGATCTAAATGAGAACCAAACCAACCAACCAAGATCTTTCTCATCCAGATAGCCTCACATGCAGCTTGACTCGCTACCATGTATTCCACTTCCGCTGAACTGAGTGTCACAAATCTCTGTTTCCTATTGTACCAACAAAAAGTTGTAGATCTGATACTAAAGATCCCCCCTGATGTTCTCTTTCTGTCTGTTGGGCTGCCCTCCTAATCTGCATCCGTGAATCCAAGCAACTTCACCTCATTCATCTATATGCACCATAATCCATACTCAGATGTGCCCCTCAGGTATCTCAGGACATGCTTACCTACCTTCCAAAAGAGCTTAGTAGGCTTAACCATCACTTGACTTAGTTGGTTAACCGCATAGCAAATTTCTGGTCTCATGTTCACTAGATACATTAGTGAACCCACTAATTGTCGATAGATAGTAGCATCCACTACCTCTCCAGAAGTAGCATCCTCTTTCCTCTGGTTTCCTGGAAGAGGAGTATCCATGGGTTTGTAGTCTTCCATGTGAAACTTACCCAGTATCTCCCTTGTATACTTGCCTTGAGACACAAAAAGTTCACCATCTCGTTGCCATATTTCCAATCCAAGGAAATAATGAAGGAGGCCCAAATCCTTCATCTCGAACTCCTTTGCAAGGTCCTCCTTGCATGAGTGTATTAGTTGTTCATCACCATTCAGTATTAAATCATCAACATAAAGAACAATGATTAAAATCTTACCCTCCACCACAATTTGGTATAGGTTTTCATCCGCTTCACTTTTGGTGAAGCCCAATCCGGTGAAATAGTTGTCTATCCGAGTGTACCAAGCACAAGGTTCTTGCTTCAGCCCATATAGTTCTCTATTGAGTTTGCACACATGTGACTCCCTGTCAAAGGTCTCAAAACCTTATGGATTCTCAATGTACACTTCTTCCTCAATGATCCCATTGAGAAGCACATTTTTTACATCCATCTGATGAATTCACTAGCCCATCTGCGCTCAGAGTGAAAAGATGGATCTTATGGAAGAGTACCTTGCGACAGGTGAAAAGGTATCATCATAATCTATCCCCTCGATCTGTGAGAATCCCTGGGCCACAAACCTAGCCTTGTATTTCTCCACACTCCCATCAAAATCTTTCTTTACATTGTAGATCCATCTCGAACCTACCATTGATTTGTCGACCTATCTTGGGACAATTTCCCATGCACTGTTTTTGACAATGGAGTCATATTCCTCCACCATAGCATCAACCCAAGTGGGATCTTGCACTACTTCCTAAAATTAATATGGTTAAGTCACAATACATTTTCTCATGAGAGCCATGTATCTAGTAAATCGATCAGGAGATTGTCTCTATCTGCGCTATGAAGTAGGGGCTCCTACATTTTGTGCATCATCTAGTCTCAATCTATCAGCTTCTGTGGTGCGCTTTCTGCCATTTATGATGGATGGATTTGCATGAGTGGCTTCCTCCACTCCATGAACCTCTTCATGTGTCTAATCCACATCTTGAAACTCATCTTTGGGAACCAGCATTTCCTCCTCTGCATGCAAGTATAGCTCCCTCTCAAGCAATAACTGCATGGATTTTCCCTCATCGAATTTTATATCCCGTCACATAACAGTCATATTATTGTTAGGAAAATATACACTATAATTATGGGGTGCTTCTGTGTACCCTAAAAATATCCCAACTTCAGCAGTTGGCTCCAGCTTCTTCCTGGTGTTCTAGGTCACATGCACATAAACAGATGAGCCAAAAATCTTAAAATGAGAAACATCATTTTTCTTACCAATGAAAGATTCTTCAGGTGTACTCATGCCAAGTACTCTATGAGGACAACGGTTTTGCACATAAACTACAGTATTTCATGCTTCCACCCACAAATGCATTTGTAGGCCCTGATCATGCAACACCGCTCGTGTTGCACCCACAATCGTTTTGTTCTTCCTCTCCATGACCTCATTTTGTTCTGGGTTATGAGGCGCTATGAGTTCTCTTCGAATTCCTTCTTTGCTGCAGAAGTCTTTGAATTCTTTAGAGATGTATTCTCCACCATTATCACTCCTTAGAGCTTTCACTTGCTTCCCCGACTCTTTCTCCACCAATGCTTTAAACTCACAGAAATTTGATAATATTTGATCCTTCTTTTGCATGAAGAAGATCCAGCATTTATGAGAAAATTCATCAACAAAAATAACATAATACTTATGTTTTGTTGTTGAAGAAATCGAGAATGGTTCACACACATCTGTGTGAACTCTCTCTAGGATCACCAAAGCATGGTTCTCCTTTTCATGAAAGGTGGACTTTACATACTTCCCCATGGTACAACCCTTGCACTAATCTAACTGAGCAAGTGTTCCCATTAGAAGTCCAGTAGATATTTGATGCATGATCTTAATGGCTCCATGATGAAGATGGCCCAATCGCCTATGCCATAATTCACCCTCATCCCAGCTCACCACTTTTGTTTCCTTGCCCATCATGGAAGAGCATCCATCTACCTCCAGCATGTAGATATTATTAACTTGAATCCCTATCCTCTTAACTTGACCCGTTGTTTTATGTCATAGGAAATATTTTCCTTCGTTGAAAACAATGTCATAGCCTTTGTCCTCCAACATTGCGACTGAGACCAAGTTTTTCTTCAGACTTGGAACATGCATAACATATTTCAATTGAAATGGTTTACCTGACTCCCTCTGAAAGGTAATGGTACTAATAACATTCGCATTGTATCGTCCATCGTCTCCCATCTCTATATGCATTTTGAGATCTCTCTCCTCCAAGTCACTGAAAAACTCCTTATCTCCTGTCATGTGGAAGGAAGCGCCACTATCCAAATACCACATTGATCGAAATGCACTTGAAGCCATGTATGCGATCAAGGAGAAGTCAAGTTCAAATTTCAAGGCAAGGGCCTCACTAGTTGCAGCTCTAGCAACCTTCTTGTTCTTCTTCTTCTGTGAACAGTTAATAGAAAGATGCCCATGTTCGTGACAGTGAAAACACTTCACTTTGGACAAATCCAACTTCTTTCCTTTAGACTTGGATTTTGAATGGAATTTCTTCCCCTTCCCTTTCCTTGCCTTGGCAGCCAAAGAAAAATCCTCTTCATCATCATGCTTTGATGAAGAGCCATCTCTGGTGTTCCGCCTGAACTCCTCCTACAGTAGATCCGACCATAGTCGTTCCCAATTTGTCAATTTTTCCCTTCCATTGACAGAGTATTGATAATTGTGCCAACTCTTTGGAAGTCCTAGGAGATCCAAGCTCACAAAATCATCATCAACAACTGCCATTCCCACACTCCCCAGCTCATCCTGACATTGGACAAACTTCTTGAGATATTTTGGAATGGAGTCACCCTTCTCCATCTTGATCTTCTTGAGTTTATCTTTGAGCACCAATTTCCTATGGTCGTTGTTGTTTTGGAATAGATCCGTCAAAACCTTCACATTGCATGTGGTGTGTCTTTCCCATGTAGGCTTGAGACAATGTGGTCCCGTACTCCCTCCAACATAATCCTCCTCGCCTTTTCCACTTTCTTTTTCCATGCATCGAGATTTGCAGCATCTGCAACATCTGTCTTAGGAACATCTTTGTCAATGAATTCCTTCAAGCCATTGTCTTCGAGTACTGCCTCCATCCTATCCTTCCAAGAAATGTAGTTCGATCTTCTCTCGAGTGCATACTCTAACCTCAAGCCATTGAAATCCATTTCTATCTTGAATCAGTTGTAGCACCAAGAAAGTCTTTCTGCAAATTCGAATTCTATCCAATCACAAACTCAACTTCTGCAATCTCCTGCACTCTGAAACCATGTAGAAATTTCAATACAAATTATGTATTTCCTAGATTCTCCTAATCTAACAATTATATGCCACTGTTAAATACAAAATTTCTTCTACAAATATTCTTGCAGAATTTAAAACACGATCGCCAATTGTAATATCAAGAAGAAATATCAATCACACATAACACAGATGTTTTACTGGGAAAGCATAAAGCTAAAAACCCCACTATCATATATTATGTATATCATGGATCATGAAACAATATCATACAAAACTCTAATCCAATATCTCTCAGTACAATATAATCGTCTCACACTATCATACAAAAAATCAGCAAATACATGTGCCAATTCTCTGCCTCCAGACAGCTTTCCTCCTCTGCGCAATCCCTGCAATGGAAAACTTGAAAAATGATTCAAATTCATCTTGCTTAGGCTGCGCATTTCTCATGGGCACATCCACTGTGTGTGTGGTTGCATGAGTTCACTTCACTCAAATCACAACTGATAGCCAAACTTTCCCTTTCACCTGTTATCTCAACTGGGTCTCCACTAGATCTGACATGCATGTAGTTAACAGTGGTAAATCTTCAGTTGCATGTGAGATCACTGATTGTGAATTAATTAATAATTAATTTACTGAACTCTCACTAGTGTAAGTTTAGTTACAACTAGTACAACTAAGCTTAACTCACTTAACTGAGTTAAACTACTTCACAACTCACATAACTACACTTATAACTCTGTTACAACTTCAAGTCACTTAGTTACAACTAATTCGACTTCCATGCCCCACCAGTCAACCTNTAGTTACAACTAATTCGACTTCCATGTCCCACTAGTCAACCTTTGAACTCTAATTTCCTATAGATAACTAATTTTCCATTTCAGTTAACTATTTCAAGTAATTATGATATAATAGATTAATATTTATTGTCTAATTTATTTAAGGGAAAAATAAATTAGACACACATTTCTTGCTGACTTTTCAACAAGTTCTTTCTCCCCCTTTCCCATGGAAATGGATTGGTTCTTATAGGTATTTAGAGATAAGGCCATGTGGTTAATGGGATAAGATATTCAAGTTTTTGTTGGAAGCCTTATCAAGACTAAACCCCCAGAAATTAGAGAGAGGTCTCATCCATCGCAACCAAATCTAAAAAAGGGAGCTTCTAGGATCAGTCACGACCTAAGTACATAGACAGAGCAACCCGGTTTCGACTTGGAAGTCAGGAAAGAGTGAACAACCCCTTTGATCGTTGGATTAATAAATGACAAGGGCAACCGAAGTGGGCTTAGGATAGAAACTCAATGGGAAGATGATGAAAGATGAGTGAGTTGGGTAGGTTCCCTATAGGAGATGATGTCTTAGTGATTAGGGGGTTAATAATTCTATAACATATGCCCCCTAAAGTGTGAGTTCAGAGGAGGTTTCTGATGGTCGAAATACTTTACCAATAAAAGGCATAGAGTGGTGGGAAAAGATATTGGAGAAGAGTATTATCAATCCTGCAAATAAAATCCCTGAGGTGGGAATTCCCATGATCGGTAAGGTAAATGGTATCATAGCCACCATAAATACACTATGTATCTATGAAGGACACAAGTGACGGATTACAATATATGAAGTGACGGATTACATCATGGATCCATCAAAAAACAATCATGACTTTATTCATGGCCATGAAAATATGCATTGTGGATCCATGAAATATATAAGTGGAACATAGCCACAACCAAGTCCAAAATTGGATCTATGTGACATCACACAGAGAAGTAAGATGGCTCAATAACTGAGCAATCAAATAAGTGTTCATGAATATTCTCCATCGCATCCTGGGAAATAATGTGATGTAACAGGAAGGGATTTGTCCCAAGGTCTTCGTCTGTAATCCAAAAGGTCTGAATATATAACATGCGAATAAAGGAGTTGATGTCAAGCATGGTAGAAACAATCCGATTACCAGCCATTAGTGTATACCATTAACAGACGTGAGGGAATCCACTGATGATGTTGATGGAACCCAAGATACCGATTACAATATATGAAGTGTGAATAAAGGAGTTGACATCGAACACTCCTAGATTCATCCGACAGGGGTCAATGATGAAAAACCCATTGTCGAAATGCAAGGAGACCTGACATTGATTTCTGCAAGTCCCAAGGTACTGAAGGGTTTCTATATTTCAATCTTGGATGATTCGTTGAAGTCGATATGATGAAATTCATCAAAGAAGGGCCTTGATATATCCCCCATCAATCGACGTGAAACAAGAAAATATGGATGGGAATAGTGGAGCATGACTGACACATGAATGGTGGCAATAAACAAGCATAACGGGAGGGCAGGTGACTGACGTATGTATGACTTCCCTTGAACAAGTATGCACAACAAATGTCTTGACTTGACAGCATTAACTCAGGTGAAGACCATAATAATTGTTCATGGACCAGTGAGCGGAATGTGATACAATGAAGGGAATGGTGGTCAAATGAGAGAAAATGGATAGTCTGATTGTTGTATGAGGTGATAAAATAGGTGTGTTGTTTAAGGGAGACAAAAGTAAGGACAAATACCAATTAATGAAGACAAGGGGATGAAAAAACCCTCTAAACATTCCCCACCATGATCAGTGAGTACCTCCTTCTAGTTTTACGAGCTGGAGGAGGATAACAGATGCTCAGTATAGATTTTTTGATGATGAGTCCCTCGACATATTATTAACGAAGCTGACGAAGGAAAGGTTCGGTCCCATGAATGGGTCCTTCGATGTAAATTTTAACGATTCCAAAGAAGGAAAACTCGATGGAATTCTCTTATTTAAAGTGTTTGAAAAGGTCATAACGAAAACTCTATATACTTACCTGTGGATTTTTGTCAAGCCTGGATAGGTTTGTGCTCGCTAGTGTTTTCAATTTCAGGGAGTCTGGAAAACTTAAATAAGACTCCAGGGAGGTACTTTTATCATAAATGTTAGTCTCATGGGCCCAAAAAAGTTTAAAACAATGCGAAGGAGAACTCTTCTAAACACAAGCGATAGGGTGCATTTCGTAAATAGTTTGTCTGGCCTGAAAAAGAGGTGAACTTATACCAGGTGTACATATTTTCAAATCAAAGATACGAGTGTGAAACTACCAGCATACTCGGCGATCTTTTCATTTTTTAACCAATCGAAAAAGAGCTTAAAAGAGACCCCATATAATGGTTCCATAGCTTATGTCGATAGTGTTCTTGACAAAAATACGGTTAGAGTATGGTGCCCTGAGCAAAAAAAGATAAATAGCCAAAAATGAAGAAAACGAGTTATTGTGTAGTGTGAAAAGGGTTAAAATGAAGCTATATGTGGTTAAAAATAGGGTTTTTACCTCATTCTACCCATTTACCTTGGTGAAACTTTGGAGAGCCCTTTTCTTATGCAAAATTGGAGTAGTGATTGTGGAACGTGGAACCACGGATCTTGTACCTTTAATCCATCAAACAACAGGTTGGACCTCATATTACAAAACCCATATTGCATTTTTGTTTTTATGCAGTTATTTATTTGTGGCATGACTCAAAAATTTGTGAGTTTGCACGTCACGACTGGCCTCCTTGCAGGGAGCGACTGAATGGTTTGGTTTCTCTGTGTGAAGGAGGAAATTGCGATCATTCGCGACCATAAGAGAGTTATGGGGTGATTGACCAGCATGGCCATGGTCGGTCTCTCTGTCAACCAAAAGAGGTCGTGTTCGGTAACTTTTTCAACCAAAAGAGGTCGCGACCAAACAAATTGGTCACGATCGGTTGCACTGTCTGCTTTGGAAAGTCGCGATCGAGTGGATTTTTTACAATCTTTTGAAAAAAATTTGATGAGTATTGTATATGAATGGGTTCTAAAAAATGTGGTGTTTGTGGCAGGTGTAAGAAACAATGTTATTGTTTCACCTCTTTCGTCACCTTAGTGAGAAAAATAGAGGTGCTTGCAAGCTCAGTTGGGTCTACTGAGCAGGATAGCTGTAGAGAAAAGAGTTAGAGAAAGAAAATAAAAACGACAATTAAGAATTAAACTAAGAGATGCAATAAAAACTAAATTCATGAGCATAGGGACATAGAAACAAAAAGAAACATAAGACCCATATCACCAATGTTTGAGGCTGATCTATTAGTGAAAACAAAGCACCAAGAAGAAAGGGGACTATGAGTCCCTTCTTCCTCCAAGGGAAGGCTCTTGGACCCTCACTAGCTAGCTCTTTTTACAACAAAGAAAAATGGAAAATGGTGATGAAAGAACTCTTTACAAATCCACTCAATGGTGAGGTGGATTTTCCAATGTAATGGTGCCAATATGCTCTTGTCAAGGATGGAGTCCTCAAAACAATAGAGGCAGCATAACATTACTTTGAATTCCTTGAAAAAATGAGGTACATTCATGGCTTTTTATAGCATTGCTTTGGGTTATTGTTTAACTACTTTGTAGTGTGAAAAGAGGTCATTTAGGGCATTCTTAGGTCTTTGACCAGCCCACCAGTCGGATCCAGTCCGAATTTGAAGGTCAAATCTGCTTGGGAGCTGAACCATAAGTGGGTGGGAGGCTGACCACTCTCATAAATGCGTCGTTTAGCAAGTGCGCAGCTTTTTGCGCTAACAGTCACGCATCGTGCGCCTGTGCGCGATTTCTGCATTTCTGTTACGCACATGCGCGCACACGTCGAATGTCTGCATAGCGCTCTTCAATTTTTCACTACTTTGTATAGATTTTTACATTTTTTGAATGCTGTGGTATTAATTCAGGTCCATGAATGACTTCATCACTGTTTGACGATGCTGAGTTCTTGTAACCATGTGCGGACGAAATTTCAGTGATAACAGATGCCCCCTGATGGATGAGGTTAGGAGCATACGTATAGCCGAAATCCATCAATGTTTCTTCTACTGAGAATGTTGTTGTAAGAGAGAGAAATAGTGGGATCTTCCAGAGTGATCCGTTAGAGGAAAAAAGGAATCGGTAGGACCCGACCTTCTATGAGGTGTGCAAAATATAAAACTGTGTACAAACGAGGCAGGCATGCCCCATGCTCGTGTCATGTAAATCTGAAAAAATATGGCTGAAATGTTGGTGTAGACAACTGCAGCGCCCTCAGGGGCGGGTATGATAAAGGCAGAAGACAATTCTGCAAATGAACATACTCTGAATAGTAGGCAGTGATCGCGGTAATAAGTAGCAGCGATTATGTGGGCGTTGATCGCCCAGCCAAGTTTAGAGGTCTTCAGCAAATGAGAGAATTAACTGCAATAGTCGCAAAGTAAGACCCACCATAACATGAGCAATTATTGGCGTCGAATTTCATGGGGGTCAATGACAGCAGGGAGCAATCGTGTTTCACCCTGTGCCATCTGAGATCTCTCATTGAGTGGAGAATGAGAATCAAGATACTGTCGCCCTTCTAGAAAATTGTGCTGATGTCGACAAAAAGGGGAATGTGACTCCCAGAAGCAAATGGCTTCATGAAATCTATTGAGGTGAGGAAGTGGCAGAGGTACATGGACGAAGTCAAGATGTGGGAAGACTCAAGACTGCCCTTGGTTGGAGGATGTATGAGATAAAAAGTGGCCGCAACCATTCAACGAGGTCGATTGTTAGGGGGACGACAAGACCGGGGATAAGTTGTGCCAGAGGCGGGACAAGGTGAACAAATTCAGAGGGTAGAGGCAACTGATTTGTGGGGTACTCTGAAGATATGGACGATGCTGGCAAGGGTAGATGATAAGTAGTGCTCCAACCAAGGGTGACATGGGTTGCGTTTGGCCAAAAGGAGGGAAGCAGGTCACCAAAAGGTGACGACAAAAAAGGTAATGTAATGACTGGAAATAAAGGCGTTTGTACAATAAATAACGAATAATTGGGGAGAAATGTACAAATACAGAAATGGGTGCCCCAATGTGATATGGGTGGCCCATGTAGGGCATAATTTTCTCGAAAAACTAATGAAGAGTGGGGGCCCCATTGGTGAGTTTCTGTATGAGGTAGGTGAAATGAAGGGAGATTTGCAGATGGGCAAACTGATTGTGGGTGAAATGTAGGGTTCATGATATGCGGAGGTGCAGTCAAAAAATAGAACCATGAAGAGATAATCTAGGAGTCCGTGTGGGAAAGCTAGCAAAATGAGGAGAAAGAGTATGTGGTTGATTCGTGACATGATGAAAGACTATCGGGACTCCCATCCCTAAAAGGTTTTGAAAAATAGCATGAGTGTCAGAAGGGCCACAAGGTGCTATGAATGGGACAACTCATGTGGGGAAGAATGCTACCGGGTGACAGTACCGAAGATGCAAATGGAGGTGTGGGTAATGCAGAGCCGGGAATGGGGATCCTAGAGGAAAATGTCAAAGGGTGTGACTGGAAATGTAAGTGCGATACAGAGGGAAAGACTACATGCCAGTGCTGAGTATATACCTGAAGGGGTTGTGCTGATGTATGATGATCAAGTACCTGCACACATGAAAACCAAATACCCAAAGTGAACAATATCTGAAGAGAATCTAAGATATGAGCATGTATTTGATAAGCGTAAATATGTGCATGCGTACCTGACCAGGGTATGAAAAAAGGTGCCCCGGGGGCTCAGGATGACAAGAGGCCCAGGGACTGATGTGATGTAGATGATAGGATGTTGATCCCGTGGCTAAAGACGGATTGAAAAAAGGACACCTTGGGCTCCCGGAATGGTGAGTGGAAGTTTGGAAAAAAGGCCTATATATAGTTGTAGGGCCCACATTGCCACTTCATTTGTCCCTGCTGCAATAGTGACTGGACGAGCTGTTTTCAGAGGAGATTTGGAGATTCCGGGAGGACGAGGCATCCGATTGGCAATTAGCGAGCTTCAGGTTAGTGGTCTAATCATCCTGCATAGAAATAGGATTTCATTTTTTGGACAGGGGCTGTACGGAGGGCTGTACAGAGGGATTTTGTGGGTGTGGGCCCTACATGCATGGGCGATCCGGAAGTAGGTGTGCACACATGTGCGCCTGCCCACCGGATAGATGTGCATGAGGGCGTTGGTGTAAGAATTAAAGGCGCGCACTATGTGCATGTCTCTCGGATGTACAACTGTGCATTCATGCGCGGATGTGACGTGGACAGGCGTGCACCAGTGCGTGCCTGTGTAGGTAATAGGCGCGCCTGAGAGCGCGCCTGTGTAAGTAACATGCGTGCATGAGAGCGCACCTGTGAATCTAACAGATGTGCATATGTGCGCGCCTATGTAGTGAACAAGCGCACATGTGTGCGTGCCTGTGGGTTAAAATAGTCGCGCCTTAGGGGCAAACCTAACGGGTGTAAAATTGATGTTTGTGATGTTGTTGATGGTCTCATGGGCTGATATAAGACTCTTTGTTGTGGTTGTAGGTGGACAGTTTGCACGATGCCAGTGGGTTGGCGAGAGCGAGATTGGTCTTAGCTGCAAGACGTCGTGGCCATTGAGGAGCCAAGTGTGCGTGCGACTTTGGCAGCCTGTGGGCTGCTAAAGTTCTTTGAGTGCCCGTTGATACGGGCATAGGAGTATCTCCTGCAATTCTTGATTCAGATGTGGAGTCCTGAGCTCCACTGCTTCCTTGTAAGAGGAGAGAAGATCCCCTTCACTGCGGAGGAGGATGTGTACTTCTTGACTGGGCTCCCGTTTCGGGATGTGCCCCTACTGACGGAGTCGGTGTTACCGAGGGACCTGACCCTAACGACCGTTGGCCGGAGATACTATTCAGGTCCGAACTTTATGTCTGGGACGGTTGTGAGCGTGGGGTCTATAGATTCCCTGGCACATCGTTGTATAGCAGCGATGATTGTGAGATTAATGGGTCACTGGAAACCCAGCGGATCAGTGGGGGCCAGTTGTTGGTGCTGGGGAGAGTATTGGCGAGTGAGCAGTTCGCCTGGGGATGGACTATGCATGCCCGGATGATAGGGCAGCTGGACCATTGTCGGTCCACGGACACAGGTAAGTTTTCCTTCGGGTCGATCCTGGTGGCATGGTTTCTGGAGAGGGTGTCGATGTTGCACCCTAGGATTTTATTGAATGCACTGGGGGCGCGAGATTCGTGACTGCGACGATGGTCTACAGTGTTGCTTCACCATGGTGGTGGCGAGGGTGGACATTTCTTTACGGCAGAAGCGACACAGGTATGGCGGCAAATGCCTCAGGTGATACTACGTTACCCCTATGCTGGGGTTGACTTCCGCGGTGATCCGGACATGGTGTTACCTCCAGGGGAGGTTTTTGACCACCGAGGTATGTTGATTTGATGATGTTGATACTTATGTTTTGTGTTTTTTGAGATAGCATGCCTTATGTATATGATAGAGATGTTGATACTATCTGTTTTTTGTTTGTATGTGTAGATGTGGCACCTCGTGGGCACGAGGTGGAGTTGCAGTGAGCGTCGGAGAGACCGTCGCGGGGAGAGAGACATCGACGTGATGATGTCGCGGTGCGACCAGCTGAGCCAGAGAGGGAAGCGAGGAGGCGTCGGTTTGATGACCCTGGTGCTGGGCCATCACATGCTCCTCCGGCAGCTGTCGGAGCTTATTTTGAGGATATACGTCGTCGTCTGGAGATGGTATTACAGGAGGTGCCTGAGGGCATATGGTCGCGCATCTAGGACGAGTCATTCCTGGAGCAGTGTGTGGGGGTGCCACCACCATGGCGGGCCATAGTACGATGAGCAACAGTGGTTGCTGCGTTGACAACCGGACGACTGTCGGTAAGGGGTGGACCACCACCTCCTGGGGCAGGAGTTGGTGGGCCGCCACTGTCTGAGGGAGGAGCAGGCGGTGGTGCTCTAGAGGCACCGTGAGTGGTGCTCTAAGGCATTTGATGTATATATATTTTTTTGTATATGGGCTGGTGAGCCCATTTTGTACCGAGGTGCTGCATTGGCCTACAGATACTTGTATTTTTTGTATGTAAACATTCGGATGGCACTGTGGACCTATATATATACATGAGTATACATTTTTGAGATCTATGTGGTGTTTACATGTTTTTGGTTAATGTTTTGATGATGTCTATTCTATATATATGTTGCGAGAGGTTTGTGTTATATGTTTATGTATGTGTAGCTTGATGTGAGATATGCCAGTCTAACACAATATTAGCTAAGTTATCTGTAATTTGATTCAATTGTCTTGGAATATGTGTAAATGTAATGGAATCAAAATGTTGAGATAAAAGCCTAACCTGCAGGTATTTGCGAAAGAGGAAAGGATCACGGACACGGTACACATTGTTGAGATGGAGAACGACTAGTTGAGAGTCGAGGAAGACGCTAAGGTGACGAATATGATGATGTTGGGCGTCAGTCAGGAGGCCAATGACAGCCGTGTATTCGGCTTGGTTGTTGGTTGTTGACCCCAAACATATGCCGCTCGAATGGAGCATTTCATGTGAGGGGGTGTAGAGAGACCAAGCAGCCAAAGTGAGATTTTGCGTCCAACGGCTGGCGCCGTCGACGTAACCGATGTGGTAAGCTGGTGGAGGAAGCATCTGCCAATAGCACAAAGGATAGTTTAGATGTGCGGGAAGGAGAAAAAATATTAAAAACGCTAGAAAGGAAATAACCTAAAGTAGGATGACTATGTTTAAGCGTAAAATTTCTTTAAGTATAACCCGTTGACAGATTCTTTGAGAGAGAGGCCTTCAGGAGAGGCTAGGATATACACGCCTTTGGTGAGGAAATGTTGAATGATGTATGGGCCATGCCAAAGTGACTCGAATTTTCCATGGCCAAAGGTATCATGAGCGATATCGTAAGCCAGGACGAGGTCGCCTTCGCGGAATGAGCGAAGGTTGACATGGCGATCAAAGGTAGCCTTGGATCATTTTTTAGCTGCCTCGTTGTTCTTTAAGGAAGATCGACGATCTTCATCCAGAGACTCCAAGTTCAGCAAGCACTGCTCCATTGGAGCAGTGTCGGGTAATAGCTCAATGGCGGTGCGTAAGGTGGGAATTTCGCACTCGATGTGGAGAGTGGCCTCAACCCCATGGACTAAATGAAAGGGTGTGAAACCAGTAGCGGTTTTCACAGCCGTTCGGTAAGCCCATAGTGCAGAAAATAACATATGATGCCAATTGGTTTTATGTTTAATAACCGTGCACTGTAACATGGTCTTGAGGACTTTGTTAACTGCCTCGACCTGTCCGTTAGACTGCGGGTAATATGGTGAGGCAAACTCGTGAGAGAATCCTAATCGAGATGAGAGTTCAACGAAGATCTCATTCTCGAAGTGTTCCCCATGATCGGAAACGAGTAGGAGGGGTACTCCAAAGCGAGATATGACATGGTTAAATAAAAAACGCGTTGTAGTGTCAGTGGTGTTGTTGAAAGTGGGCATAGCTTTGGCCCATTTGGTGAAGTAATCAACGGCGACAATGATGTATTTGTGACCATTGTTGGAGGGGGTATTACAAGTCATGAAGTTGATGCCCCATTTACAAAAAGGGTCAGCATAAATGACAGGGTGAAGA
>SNQJ01S0155873.1:7089-29472 GCA_010110895.2 Picea sitchensis | reverse complement strand
TGTGTTCTTTGTGTTCATTGTGGTGATGACTTATTGATGATATATTGCTGATATATGTTGCTGATATATGCTCACATCTAACTGGTTATAAATGACAACAATGGGTAATGAATAAATGTTGAATCCTAATTGATGATTTTTTGTGCAAGAGGGAAGTTTTGGGAAAAGAGCCCCACACTCATTCACCCCCCCTCTAAGTGTGGTAGGTGTGTCCAAAAAATTACACATCCAAGTAACAAAAAAACATAGATTGAAAATTGTCAAATTAATTTTAGAGACATGCAACCGAGGAGGTCAAGAAATAATAAACATTCAATCCCAGGATCAAAGGTAAGCTCAGGTGAAGAAACATCACCAATCCCGAATACCCGATGAATGTTAGATTAGCGTACAGTGACCAAAGGGAGTGTAGAGGAGACGTACAGACCTGATGCATTGGATCTGAGCGTCGAGGATCAACAGTCATTGGATCCAAAAATAAATGCAAGAAGGTTAATCCTTTGATGAGCATAGGAGAGAGGACTTGTCAAAGTCTCGAAGTCCTGAAGTAGACAGGGACCGTCCATGTTCAATACTAACAAGTGGCACATGATCCTCAACTCCGGAGCAAATCACTTCAAGGATTTTTTAGTTTGATACTTGAAAAACCCGAAGTCCGGAAAGCCAGAGAGCCAGAGTAAACGACAACTGTCAGATCAGTTTGAAGTGGAAGGATAGGATAAGAGAGAAAATCCGCATCATAGAAATATCGATTCATCGATATTAGTTTATGATCGAACGAAAAACAACCACTTCGGATATAGAGATGCGAGGAGGTTACGCTCATAAATGTTTGAGATTTGAAATCCCCGGAATGCAAAGTTCTGTCAACCGTCAGATCTGGAGATCAAATAATGACTGTTAGATCAGGGAGATTTACGTTAGTAGATTATGGCAGAAAATATCATCCTCAAGGATATGTGGTAGACCACGTCAGCAAGGACACGTGGCAGAATACATCAACAAGGACACATGGCGCAATCAGATAATGACAAGTTTCAAGTTGATTCAACATTTCAGGTATGTGGAAATCACAAATCCGAGTGACATGTGGCAGCTGCTTGGCTCATGAAACGTCATCGAGTGACGCAAGAGTTACGTCACTCTGAGATTTTTTCTTCAGGAGTTTTACCACCAGTACTCGCCCAAAGACCTGAAGTCCCAAAGGTTGAAGTCTCAGAGAAGAGGATAGTCGTTGGATTAAAGAGGACATGCGTCAGTGGATTGTCAACTCTGGGAAAAAGAAAAGGAAGGATGAATGAGAGTTTGAAAATTGAAATCTCTTAAGTCTGCAGACACGAAGGAGATCTCGGCTATTTATCTGAGAGGGACACACATCATTGGATCATGGACTTTGGGTGAAATTCTCCGGGAGAAAACGAGAACTTGAGAATTGAAACTCCCAGAGCCCAGATTGTGAAATCGATCTCGTCCGTTGGTTTGGAGGAACACGTGTCTTCTGATCACTGAGACTAAGGATCACATGTGGATAAAGGAAAGAAGGTAGAACTGTCGATTTAAGAGGACAAATGTCAGCAAATCTTCCATTCTGGAAGATATCTAGTCAGCAGCAACAGGGATTGAGAGTTGAAAATCCTGGAGCCCGGATCACGAAGGAAACCTCAGTTGTTGATGGAGGAAGGAGACATTTGGTCCGTGGACTCGAGAGGATAGATATGAACCATCCGTTCAAGAGCATCATCAAGATCGTGATATTGACGATCATGTTCCATTGCGGGGCCAGAACATGCTCGAGCATTAATTTTATATGAGCGGGCTGCAATTGAAACCATGGTTTTGAAGAAAGGACACATGGAGGCTCATGGTGAATTGCGGGGAAAAAACCATTTTGGTCTAAACCACCTTTGGACGCGCCTGCAATCGCTTGGTCACATGAATCACATAGCTCAAGGAAATATTGTGAAATGGAGCCAGTGCTCAGTAGATAGAAATCGGGAAGCGCCTGTTGGTTAGGCGTTCGGTCACTGCTGGTGGTCACGTGAAGGAAGGGGCTTCGAATCCAAGATGCCACAAACGACTGACTGTGACTGACAGAGAATAAAAAGAATCTTGACTTCCATAGAAGCCAAGGAATCTCAGGATATCGTCCACTGATGATGAAGAGATTCATTAACGCCAGAGAAGACGAAGTGTTTCCATGATGATCAAGAGATGACTCGACGTGAGAAATGGATGTAGAATAGAGAAGTAAAGTGATTCTGCTGTGGAGCAATGGAGAAGCAAGGAAGAGATGTAGTGTACAACCAATAGGTAAGAACAATGATGTTGTAAAGAGCATGTAGAGGTACTGTGCATGAAGCATGGAGAAGGCGCACAGAGAGTATAAAACGTAGAACGAAGAAGAGTTGCCAGTGACTGTTGAGGTTGATTCATGCAGGTAGAAGAATGCAATGTGGAGGAGATGAAGAGGAGAAGAAGCAAGGAATATAAATGCATATTTGAGAGAATAATAGAAAGAGAAGCAGACACGAGGAGAGAGATACTGATGCAGGCAGAGCAGAGTAGTGTAGAAGAACATTGATGAGACTAGTAAGCCATAGATAAATGTTGTATCATTGTGATAAATTTGTATAAGGAAAATATTTATATTTAAGGGTGGAAGGGAGGTTCTAGGGAGGACTGGTGTCCTCAGAGATTCAAGTGGGTGCTTGAACACAGGGAGTTTTATCTTCCATCTTCTTGCAGCCAAAAAAACTAGGGTGGCAGGGTGGTGCAAGGGAGAACTATTGTTCTTTGTTATACATGTCAGTGCTTGTATGACTGGAAGTTGGTGCTGGAACACTTAGGGAGTTGGTGCTTCCTTCTAGTGGGTGCTAGAGAAACGAGGGATTTGGTGCTTCCTTCTAGTGGGTGCTATAGAAACTAGAGAGTTGGTTCTCTCAACAAGTTGCAGCTTTCAAAACAGAGGTGGTAGCCTCACAATGAGTTGGTGCTCATAATAATGATAATGTACAGAAAATAAAGATTACTTATCATATCAAGAAGAAGAGGTTTTTACCCTTTATGGGTTTCCTCAGGAATTATCTGTCTCTGTATATTTCATGTGTGTGATTGATGTTGAATTTTCTATTGCTTACCTCCCTGCATTATTGTGATTGTCATTGAGTGCTCTGTAAAGAGTTTAAAATAAGCACAATTTTTTAATCACGGTAACAATTGATTCACCCCCCCACTCTCAGTTGTCCAACAATATAATCATAGCATATATGTTTCTTTTCACATTACATGCAAAATAATTGTTTATATGACCATATTCCAAACTTGATTCCATATTTAAATATGTGTTGGAAACAAACACTTGCAAGCCCCATTTCGAACATGAATATGAACTCAACACAAAAATGGGTTCAAATAGTACCACTAGTGGTTATATATTGTTTTCTACAGTGAACATTTTGAATCGAAATATTAACCCTAATCCAAAATTGACTATCCATTATATGGGCGTCGGTTCAAAACTCAACCTAGACTCATCATAACAAAATCACTTCAATGTTGGTTGTGTAATTTACCAACAACAAAAGATTGTAATTTTTTTTTTAATTCAAACCAAGTCTAACACTTAACAATAATTATGTAGTCGTGGGTTTAACCATAACCCCAAAAATATACTTTGTGTATATTCAATATGGCCATATGGATTGAACCCAAAACTAAAATCAACATAACATAGAACAATTTGAATTTTGGTTGCATAGAATATTGACTAATTATTATTAACCACAAACCTAGGTCGATGCTTGACCCCCAAAAAAATATAAAAAATGTGGGTTCAATGAACCATCCATTCCCTTTCATAACCCACCATCCATTTAAAAATGAATATCTAGGAAATGGAAAATGAAAATACGAACAAAGTGAAGAATGCATTCAACAAAGGGTATTAACAAAATATTTATTTTCCTTTACGAATAGAAACCCTCCAACGTAATTCAAAATACTTCCATTCAAGAGAGAAAAGTGGGGAGGAGGAGTGCTGGCAAGGAGTGGGTAAACCCAAGGTTAATCATTAATAAACCAACAAAACCGTTAGACAATGGACCTGTCGGCATCACCTGCAAGCAATTGAAGTCTCACCCGAGGCATCTAGAGGGGCTGCAAGAACCAAGTTTCTGTAGTGGGAGGAAGGGAGGCATTCAACATGACCATACTAGGTATTATCTATTCATCTACTATGTGCATAGTTTATATTACTTAACCTTTAATTATCATGCAATATACACTATGCATGCCATTACTCCACTTACCATTCATTAATTCATCATTAAATTAAGTGTGTGGGATCATAACAACATATATCAATGACATATTCAAAATACTAAACATTTACCATCATTTCACAGAAACCAAAAATAGTAAACAGATCTATACTAACCATCCATCACATGTGTCAGAAACATAACACACATAAGAAACACTTCAAGACACGAGGTTTTAACGTGGTTCACCCCAAACTGGGATACGCCCACAACGAATGGATTCTTATTTTATTCATTTTCAATCTCCTTACAGTTTCACACTACACTTACAAAAACATATATCAGTTGACATTACCCAAACCTGCTTAAATCGTTCTGCTACAGTGCGAGCCTAACTTCCAGAAACCTCAGTCATAACTCAAAACACCTGAACACCTAGTTGATTATTCACTTTTTTTTGTTCTTCATTCTCTCCTTATACCCAAAACCCATTACATATTTATAGTATTCCATTAGGGATGATCTCGTTACAACATGGTTACAAAGTGGACAAATTGTCCCAAAACTTCCTAAATAACTCTCATTTCTCGTGCGCTTACTCATGATAATGCACTAGATACTTTCCTTGTGCGCTGCTCCTTTGCAAAAATGTTACACGATCCACTTCTATGTGATTCCCAAACCTTGCCCAAAAGTTCTTGCTCCAATGGGCCCACAACACTAACCGATGGCTCATCACGAACCACTTATTCCTATTGCTCTCTCTTTACCGCGAGCTTAGTCGCCAAGAATTCTTGAAATGTTTTCTTTACAGTGGTGACCATTACCTTCACCTATTCTTCTTTCTTTTCTAACTCTTCTGCTACCTATGTTGTTATCATGCCTTGTAGCTTCTCGACATTATCCTAGATGGCTTGTTTCACCACTCCTTGTGTAGTTCTGAGCTCTTTTGTTACCTTGTAGGTCTCTTCCTGTAAGAATTCCATCTTCTACACAAGATCCTGTCACTCTTCTCTCATCTAGTTCATTTCAGAGTATAGATTCTTTTTTTCTGCCATTTCTATCATCTTCTCATTTGGTGGCAAGCTGCTCATTGTCTCCTTAAATGTTTTTTCTTTCTCATGTGTGAATTGAAGCTTCTACCCAATTTCTTATAACTCGAAATATTCTATCAACCGATTCTAGAATCTTGTGCTTTCTTCACAAAGTTTAGCACACTCTGCTTTTAAATTCTTGATTCGCATTCACCATATTCTCCTTTTTCTCTCTCTCCTCGGATGGAGTACTTAGTATTGTTCATGCTTCCAATTCTATAATCTTCGAGCATAAGACTTGAATAACTTCACCGATCTTTGACACCTACTCTTCTATTGGAGTATCCACCTCCATTGCTACTTCTATAAGTTCCTTGTACACTTGTTCGAATGCATGTTGCATCCTCTCTTCCTTTTACACAGTGTCATCCCTTTCCATGGTTATTTTGTTTTAGTCAAGATGCAAAGCTACGTTCTTTGTCATGACCTTAACCAACTCATTGGAGGTATTTTCTACATGCAGGTTAAGTTCTTGTGTAATGTTGAGCCACAATCCTTATAACATCTCTATTGGAAACTTTGACAAATATAAGTCAATGTGACTTAGGGCTATGCCTTCTCCTGCATCTCAATCGATGTAAATTTTATCACCACCAACACTATCTGTACTCTCTTGCACTCTCTTGCTACTTCTAATGACTGAGAGACTATAGTCCACACTTTTTATGTCTGTGCGATGCTTGATATATGTGCATCTTATACCTATCGTGCTAGCATGATCCTTGTTGCTTCTAACATATGGCTCAACTTAGCCATATGCTCTTGCATATTTCTAAGCATCTCCTCTTGTTGTTGTGTTGTGCGTTAAAATGCACCATCTGTAACTTCCTTAACCTGATCACCAATATTTTCCAAACCCTCCCTTGTAAGTGCTTGTGGATTTGATACCTTCACAACCTTCATATTCTTTCTCGGTGGCACTAATGTTCCTCCATCGAGATATTTCCTCTTCTCTCTTGGGCATGGTACAATCTTCCCTTTGTCGTTTCCTGGCCCTTCTTCTTCTTCTCCGCTTGATATTTCTTCAGTCTCTGGTTGGTGTGTCTCCGGTTGCTCATTCTCTGTCGATGGGATTTTCCAATCTATGTCCCAGTCTTCCATGTTCAGTCCCAGTTCTTCCTTTGTTGTCCTATACTTCATGGTTATCCATTCTTTTCTTGGATCCTTCTTTGATTGAATGTAGATATGGACCAGGATGGTGGAAATATGGCTTGAACCGTGCAACTAACTTATATTCTTCTACTATATGTGGTTGTATATGTGGTGTGTCTTGAATACAATACCTAATGGTCTCCTAGTAAATATAAAAAGAAATATTGTTGCCTAATTGTTGCTCCTTATGCGAAGTAATATGCCACAAGTTCTGATATCTCGTGACCAATCACTCCTTAACTTTTTCTCCCCAAAATTGCTCATCATATAGCTCCCCCCGTGTTGCTAATACAATTAAAATTAATAACCACACATAGTGAAATTCAATTCCTTTATCTTGTGCCTCTTCGCAATTTATTAAGAACCGGTTGATAAAAAAATTCACCCAGCTCATTTTCATTCCCTCAATGCACTTCTCGGTTGTTTCTATTACTGCCACTGGTACTTGGTCCTTATGACACTTCCTTAACAAATTACAGTCCAATACCTATGTCGAAAATATCATTGTAGGGTCGCATATGCTTGCTACATCCAAACCGTGATGTCTTATGTGCATATGAAACTTCTCTTTCATGCTCTCTAACAAATCCTTCTCATTCTTATTGTCTAAAAATAATAGTCATGGGTCCTCCCCATGTGATGGTAGTCTAGTAATGTGCACAATTAGATATGTGTCAAGGGAGACCAGCCTATCGATCCATAATTATCCTTCGTGCACACAACTCAATAACATCTTCACGCACGCATTGATCTTTGTGCTCCTTCCAAAATGTGGTATGTTGAATAAATCGGGGATGTCATATTTCTCCAACCATGTTTCTCATGTTTGTGGCTCTATCACGATCATTTGTTTATCTGCGCTGATGTATTTCTTCAAATACTTGATCAATGCTAGCTCTAGGAATTTCTTCTTGTCCGTAATATCATGGTATGCATACTTTAAATTCGATACCAAGCCTAACATATCTTACTCCACGATCACTCCAGGTGGGATTTTTGTCTCCACCAGCAGGTACTTAGCATCTTTCAACAATCTGAATGGAGTCATTGTATCCTTCCTTGGTGGTATGTAATCTCTTGTAAATATTGTTTCTGATGAGGATTCCCCTAGGGTTTCTTCAACTACAGGTACTTCTATTGGTTGACTTTGTTGTTTCCTTGGTGTTGATGTTGATGTTGTTTCCTCCTTGGGTGGTTACATATCTCTCCACAATAGTTTCCCTGCGACTAACACATGCAACTCTGCAACACTCTCTTGGCTCTGCAACTCCTCCTTTCTCTTCTCTCTATTCAAAATGTAATCAACCATAACCTTTCCTTGTTGACCCTTCTCTTGATTTTATAACCCATATGCAGTGGCTAACTTATCTTTGTGTCGAACCCTGACATTTAATTCACTAGTGTTTTGCATTTAATATGTGTCTTAACCCTACATTAAATCTAAATCTTATGGCGTATCTGGGTCGAGATCGATTAGTCTATTGCAATGTTCATGGTACTTTCCATTTATTACTACACATCTCCACCATTTTGACATGATTTTTCCTCATAAATTCTTTTTCTCACCATGTTTCCTCTTAAATGTTCTTAACTGTTATCTGTGCGATATCCTCTCTGTGCAACTTGGTTCCTCCATATGTGCACTATGTTGTATACTTATTGATTGTCCATGACATTTTCCTTATTATCATGTTTACTTTCTAATCTTAACTCCTTTGAATGTTGATTCACTCTTCAACTTTCTAATTCTTCCCTTAACCATTTTCTTTCTTTTTCCCATTTTGTTTACTTTTTCTTTCATTTTCTACCTACACTGTAATACACTATGGTACACATTCTATGAAGTTTGGACTAGTGCACGAAAGCACATATGTCCCTATACAGTTTCATCCTACTTCCATTAAAAAACCTTCCATAAATTCTCCATTCAAATTTTCTAACTGAACAACACCTACTTGTGTGACAAATCTGATCACGTATGGTCCTAACCAATGCATATGGAACTTCCCTAGATGTTGTAGAAACTTACTGTCATAGAGTAATACTAAGTCTTATGTCTTAAACTTATTCTTCTTGATATGTTTTTCATGTCTATATTTCTCACACACTTTCAGAACTTGCTAATGAAAACTTACAACAAAACAATCATCTTATAACCCCATTAGTTCTGATAGTGTCTTTTCCATTGCGCTAGAATCTATAAGCTCAACCATCACAATAATTCACAGACTTGGTACTATGAATTCCATCGGCATAAAAAATTCTTGACCATACGTTAATCTAAATGGAGTCTATATTGTTAGCTTCTTTCTTGTAGTTTGATATTCCCATAATACTATTGGAATCTTCAAGTTTGAGTCATCTTGACTTATGTTACAAACCTTTGTTAGCACATGTTCCAAAATATTATTAAAGGCTTCTACTGTGCCATTTTCCTGAGGATGGTATGGTGTACTCTTCTGATGATGGATATGAAACTCCTTTTTCAATGTTGCAATCATCTTATTCACAAAGTGAGTTCTCTGATCACTCATAAGTATTATGCGACATTCAAACCTTGTTACAACATTTAAAAAAAAAATGTGTAGTTGTCTCTGCACTGCAGTCTTTGACAGGGTCTACCTCGACCCATTTGGTTAAGTAGTTTGTTGCAATAATAATGTACCTAGCTCCCAACCTTTTAGTTGGTGGATTAATCAGCCTAACAAAGTCCACTACCTATTTTTTGAATGCTTGTAATGTCACTCGTTGAACTAAGGGCATTTCATCTCTCCTTGAAGGCTTCCCAAGTCTTTGAAAAACGTCACAACTCTGACAAAATTATTTAGCATCTTTATGCAAGGTAGGCCACCATAATCCTTCACACATAAGATTATGAGTTGTTTCCTTTCGTACATAGTGACCTCCTGCAACCCCTTCATGTGCCTCTGACAGTACCATATTTCTTTCATTCTCCGATACGCAATATCGAAAAATAATTTCTATGCCTAATTTGTACAAATTTCCTGCTATCAATTGATACTTGTTGCCTTTACTACTAGTTGCTTCTTCTATGCCACTGTGAAGTCTGATGGGGCTAATCTTGAGCTCAAAAACTAAACTATTTCTATAAAATAGTCATCCACCATCTGAATTGAAAATAAGTGTGCATCTGGTAAACTGTCATCCAAGTTCCCTGTATCTTCTCCTGACATTATGCACGCTAAATGATCTGGTCCTAAGTTAAAATTTCTTGGTTTCACGATCACCTCAAAGTGATATTCCTGGAATAGTAGTAACCATCTGCATATTCTCCCCCCCAACATTGGATTCTTCACTAGGTATATCAACACATAGTGTTCTGTATACATATTGAAGTGAGATCCTAGTAGGTAATGTATGAATGTCTGCAAGGCATACACCATTTCCAGAACTTCTCGTTCTGTCGTAGTATAGTTTTTCTCTGTAGATGATAACTTCCTATTGGAGATTGCAACCAGATGGCCTATCTATCCTTCACCTGGTTATGCCAAAACTTATCCTAAATATATAAACGAGGCATCCACATGAAAATGAAATTCCTTTCTCGAGTAAGGAAAAACTAAATTGGTGCAGTGTCCATATTTTGTTTCAGTGTATCCAGGCTCTTCTAACATTTTTCATTCCATTGATACTTAAATTCCTCCTTCAGTAACTACTCCATAGGGGTTGTGATCTACGCATATCCTTTGATGAACTTTCTTTAATATCTTGTATGACCCAACGTGGACTTCAACTGTCACACTAAAGCTGGTGGCGGTAGATCAACAATCATGATTATCTTTGCAGTGTCCATTAACAATCCTTGTTTACACACCACATGGCCCAACAAAATTCCAAAAGGCGCACAAAAAATGCATTTATTCAGTTTCAATGAGATTTGGTATTGGCTACACTTATCCAACATTAAGAACAAAATTTCAACATGATCTTTCAATAGACTAAATACTGTCCATTCATCTAAGTACACTTCTAAGAACTTATGAATGAACTCTTTGAAAGATGCGACAACTACTTTGGAAAATATCATTGGTGCATTCTTCAACCCAAATGGCATAATTGTGTATTGGTAACAACCCCATTCCATCGCAAAGGTCATCTTATATCGGTCTTCTTGCACAATCCTGATCTGGTGGTATCCTGAGAATCCATCCATAAAAGAGTAAGCCTATTGACCCCCTACATTCTCTAATATTTCATCTGTAAAAGGTGTAGGAAAAGGGTCGTGTAACCATGCATCGTTCAAATTTCTCAGATCTATGCATATTCTGTTTCCTCCTGTATTATTGCATTGAACACCATTGGGTTGATCCACTTTGATTCTTCAACAGGTTCTATTAGTACCTAAACCTATATTCCCAAATGCTCCTCTAACCCTAAGCCTAGCCTTCCAATCCATAAACCTTTTCAACCCTAATCCTCTCTATCTGATTAATACGTTTCCATGTTTTGTTCACCATTGGTTAGGTTTTCTTTTCCTTGAATTAATTTTATTGTTTTGATAAGGCACGCTCAAAGTGGTTACATAGGTTTTATATGGCCACGTCATGGATGGATTGGTTTAATTACCTAATCTGCAAGATTCCCTAAATTTGTGAGGTTAGATACTATTTGTTGCGGAAATAGTGTAGTTTCGATAGCGAAGAAAAAACATCATTGCAAAAAATGCACAACAAAAACCTGTATATTCCAATAACGCATTTCAAAACCATCATTCAAGTGCATTGCTAAATTTTTCACTTTATATAATCATTATGAATTTTAGATCAAAGCCTTGTCACATCAAAGATGGTGGTCTTGTATAACATAATAAAAAAATATCGTGAAGAGTATAAAATGGTTTTGATTGGTACACGCATGGATTTCATTGAAAGTTATGGTCTCGTCCATTTATTCATCATGATTTCATAAATTTATCACGTCTTTTGTTTTGTTTTTAAAGTTTATATGGGTGATGGTTCTAACATCTTTGCTTGCAAGAAAGCCCAATTGTTGCAGAACTTCTTTGTAGGATTATTTTCAAACCCTAATTTGAAGAAAGGGAAACCCTTCATTGGTAGAGAGGAACTAGGAATTTTAATTGTAGGTATGGCATGTATCAAAAGTGGTCATCTTCTTTATGTGGAACCAAATGGGATCAAACTTTTGGAGGATTATACAGAGATTGGAATGAAATTCGAGTAGGAAAAATGGTATGAATTTTGCAGAGCTTTTCAAGGACATCACACTGAAGTCACTATAGATTTTTCTAATATTTTTTATGGGTTCCAAGATCAGGTGGGAAATCTCACCATTCAAGTCTCAGAAAATTTAATTTCCCTATCTTTCAATTTTCCAATTGATGGTGAGAGATGGTTTGAGAAGAAGGAGATTCCATAAGAAATTTGTGATCAATTCCTCACTGAATATCATCAACGTCCAGATTGGAGCAAAGGAATTCCTAGTAATTGGCTCAAGGAGTAATGGAAAAATGTATTGAGTGTGGTTCAAAAGTTCATGACATGTGAAGGTAGGTTTTCTACCACCTTTCGTTACCACGTGAGATTTCTTCTTCATTTAAATGGGAATAGTAACATGAAATTACCTTTCTTCTTGTTGAAAAGTCTGACTAAAATGACCAATAATATTGAAACCAATCCAGAGAGTGATCAGCATAGCCTCTTCCATCAAGGTCTCATCAAAATACTGGTTATGCAAGAATCGAACAAGACTCAAACTTCATGGTAAACAATTTTAGTTTCATTTGGTTTTAATACATAGGAACAAGGAACTTGAAAATATACCCCTGCAAACAAGACTAGGATTCACAAGGAAATCACAACTATGGAAACTAATAAATCCTCAGGTACAAATAAAAGCATGAGAAGTAACAAAATTTCCCAATAGAAATATAAAGGGAAGCAGTCTGCAGGTACATCAAGAAAACTTAGAACTCGGTCTACAAACAAATTCGGGCTAAATGAAAAAGCCATTTTTTATCCTTCCCTGGAGAATGATAATCCAATCATTATTGATGATGATACTCCCGAGGGTATTTCAACTGATACAGGCAAGAAAGAAATGCACATAAAAACACTCAAAAATATTCCCATGAAGAAAACCACAGGTGATAGATCAAATAAATAAAGAGTAGTTTCTAAAATTGAAATTAAAAAGAAAGATGATGGAACATAGCAGAAATAGAGCCACATCCCTTTTATGTATGAACTATCAGGACCTAGTGTTGAGAGGTCATTATATCCTCCACCTATACTATCATAAGAAAAAATTAATGATATTCCTTTCACAGAGGTTGACACACTTGAAAATGTTCCCAACAGTCACAGGTTGTAGATTGATCTTAATGAACCAGCTATGGAAGAAAATCTCTGGGAAGAAAAGGATGAAACAGGGGAAACATCAAAGGGGAAGAAATATGGAAATTCAAAGAAAAACATTAAGTATCTCATAGAACATAATAAACATCTAGAAAAAACAAAATTCATGGCTATAGAAGAGAATGAAGAAGCTAGTAGAGAAACACAATAATCTTTGTAAGTTTTCTAAGAGGCTAAGGAAGAAAAATATTAAACTATATTGGACTGAGATAGTGCTCAATACTAAGTTGTTTCAGGAGAAGCATACACATAAAACTCCTTTCCAAGGATGAAGAAAGTCTGGGAATTTTGGTAAAATGAAGGCTTCATCAGTTTTGATTCGTGCTACAAAAAATTTGTGCTTTCTGCAACACCCATGTTTTGAATATTGTTAGAAGCACAACAAAAGATATGGAAGTCGGTTTTTTGGTAGGTTCGAAGATCATGATTTTGAAGACCAAATCAAGCTGAAGATTATGGAACTACATCCTATACATATTTTTCTCTAAGTTGTTAGTTTGGATCATATTTAGTTCTGGAACAAATTCTATTTTTAGAAGTCAAAGATGTGATCTAAAATAGAGGACCTTGACCTAAAACTTAGGATTCTTGTTTCCATAATTTGATGTAAGTAATTCATGGTTGTTATATTAAATCTGGGTATATCGATGTCTAGTCATAACTGAACTTATCTCAAATCTCATTTTGTATGTATTCCTTATCTATAAAAGGAGAATCAAAAGACAGGGGTAGGGGTTAAGGTTTTTGGGATTGAACAGAAGGGGAAGGTATGGAAAATTTTAAAGAGATCTTTAAGCCTACAAAATTTCATACTCAAGGAATCAAACATCATTATGGTCAGATTGTCAACCTATGTATTTTCATTTTTCTTGTCTTATTTGAATGCAATGAAAATTGTTGCAAAGCATTGATTTCTTCTTGATTCATCTTTGATTACAACGGTGATTTTCTGTTAATTACCTGTTTCTAGAAATTTGCATTTAGATACTTGTTTCATGTTTAAAATTTTATTTTGAACTTGAAAATCTTCTTATCATAAGTAAATCGATCGTTGACTTGTGTTATGTTTTTCGTCTTCTTTTATTCTACATTCAACTGTTTATTTATCTAGTTTATCAGTGTGAATTCCCTTTACTAAATGAAGTATTGTTGATTATTCAAATTTAGTGATCTATAACCTCCTAACCTATTCCAACCTCTACAAACCACTTGATTCATAATTCAAACCAAAACAACCATTGCAATAACTTAGGTTCCCTAGATTTTCCCTATAGTAGTCTAGTTCAAACTTTAGGGATAATAGGTTCTATAATTCCAACCTCTAACATTATGTCTATCTCTACTTTTACCTTCTTCTTATACTTTGGTTTAATTTTATAGGGTCTCTGCTTCACAAGTTTGGCATCAAGTTTTAGCAGAATCTTGATTTCTCCTAACTCTCCAATGATTCATTTCATCTCTAAGAGCGTCGTTGGAAACAGATCCTGGTATTCACACAGTAATTCAACAATATTCTCAACTATTTCCTCACTCTAATAGTCTCCTATGTGCACAAACTTAGGCCTATCCTCTATACCAATGTTCACTTTGTGCATTCTTAGGGGATTTGGACCTATAGTTGACTCAAGCTCTGGTCCTTCTACTACACACTCCCCTTCAGTTTCTGGTATTTGCAAATTCCTTGGGTCTTCATATTTCTAGTTTTCTTCAGCAACATTATAGCATTGCAAGACCTCTTCAACTGTCGTAGTGAATCTAGGCGCACTATACAAAGGTATTGATCCCAACAAGTCCTCTGAAAAAATATTATTTTTGTTAACCTACAAGGTTGAGTCAATTAGTGAATTATTTTTTTCAAAATTGAACGTTGCCTTGAATTTCCTGGTCAATTCTTCCCAATCTCTTGTCCCTCTTCGCACTTCTTGTTCTATGTACCAATTCTTCGGGATAGTGTCCAGAGTATGAAAAAATAAGTGATTACATTCTTGTTTTGGTAATGATATCTACTGTGCAATACACTTCATAACATGATATAATAGACAACCTAATCCACTATACTTCATCATGATACTTTCATTCCATGTCCGGAATCCGACTTGTAATAAACTCTTGCACTACGTCCAATCTCTTATGCCATATTTGTGCACAACCCACCATCTCACTGAAGTCGCTTTCACTTGATGTCTAAGGCCAAGAGTATTTGTTGATCTAGAATATGCATTTCAAACTCATTAATAAAAGATTCTATAGGTGTTAGTCCATTATACCTTGGAGGTTCCATTATTTCAGTTCCAATCCATCTCAATGTGTGGGTGATTTGAGCACACTTCCTTGTCAACACTTCATGCAGTCTTTATTTCCAATTCTCTAGAGCCTCTTTTGAGTCTAATGAACATGAACTAATACACCTCCAACTAAGTACACATTTAGTTATAGGATTCACGTAATCATCCATCCACGCGGTCATATTATACAGATTATCAAGTTATTTTCTCTTGGTTGGTTCTACATACCTTCTTCCTTCAATGGGGTCTAATCGAGAGGTAACCTTAAAATCTTCCACTTTGAATATTGTATGTCTCTTCTTTAGGTCAATTATAGTCTTATTATCGAATTCCCAATCAAGTCCCAACAATGTTGGATAATTTGTATTGCCATATACTATGTCGACCACTTCAAAGTCAGCTACACTGTGCACTCTATCAATATTGACATTTACTCATGTTACCCTTCCAAATGGGACAACCATATGTTGGTTCACTAGTATCAGCTACATAGGAGACAAAATAATATTTGGATGTCCCATCATCTCCCAAGTTTGTCTCAGGATAACATTCACATCAGACCCCAGATGCAAAATTATATTGTCCATTTCATAAGCTCCTATCTACGCACTGAGTTATAACTCCCTATTTGTTTGATTCTTACCATGCACTTGGTTAATTACTCTATGTGCGACGGATTTCTCTTTATCGTGGGCGGAATGGTAAATCATTCCATGCAGACTACTCTACGCAAATTCATCTTTCATTAAATATAAGAAACTTCTTAAGAAACTTTGCAAAGTGCTTACCTTTTCAGCTTGCTTCTCTGAATGGCCATAGACTAGAGGTATATCAAACATCAGTGGTCTATCATACAATGGTGGTGCATTCGAAGTTGATTATATCCATTATGTTCCCATTAATTCTTTTATTTCTTGTTGGTAGCTCTCTTTCTCTTTTCTCGGATCAAAAAATGGTAATGGCTCAGATGCTTTCCTTACCCATTGGTGGATTCTATTCCCTTGATCTATCGCATCCATTCTAGTTTTAATTCGTCCACATGTAACTTTGGCTATCTTAGGTTGTTCTTCATGCGCCTATGTTTCTATCATCTCTATGTGTTGGTTCTCGTTTTGGTTCTAGTTCTAATTCAAGTTTCCTCTTGCTTGCCATTTTTCTATCAATTGAGGACAATACTTTGTCGCATATTGGTCCAATGCTCTGCAGTACGTGCATGTCATGCACATATTAGGGAATTCACTCTCTAAATGTCTTGGTTGATTATAGTTATAAAAAATAAATGGTCTTCTTCCTCCTCTACCAAATCCACCTCTTTCACGACCTCCTCTACCTCCTCTGGATCCTTGATTATAACCTCCTCTCGGAGTATTATATTGCAGAACTCCTCCTTATGTTGTGAAATTTTCTTCTTGGATTATATAATTATCTGCAGTGTGTTCTCTCATCAAGTCCAATGCATGGCAATCCTTCTCTTCATGTCCGATGGACTTATAGAAATTGCAAAATAAAATCCTCACAGTTCTATGATATTTTTGCATCAATGGACAATTATGATGGTGGTGACCCATCATCCTACAAATTTCACACCATAACCCTGAAGGATTTGGAGCTCTTGTATTCAAGTCTTGTTGGAATGTTGGACACTTATATTTATGATGGCCTTTTGTTTTACAGGTGATACACCATATTCCCTCGTGATTTTCTTTTCCTTTCATAATTTCCTGTAGCTGAATAGTCAATGTGACCAACTGTGACTGGACTTGATCCATCCCTGTGTTATTCTCTCCTACAAGGGATGCTTCTAATTTCATCACAATTTCAAGAGTTTCCAACTGCGTCACAATATTCGGTTGCATCAAAGGGTGGTGTATATGTGGCAATAAACCTGCAATATTAAACCATTCTTTTTGTTGTTCATCCATAATCTTTCAATATATTAAACCTTTGGTCATAGTCCCATACTGATTCATTTACTATATGTTTGATCTCCTTTAGCTCTGTAATGCACTGTGTCTACGACTTAGGCTTTTATAATTCTTTCAGAAAAGCTTGTCTTACCACTGCCAATGTTCTCATTTGACCCATTGGTGTAGTATAATGATATTTCATATACCATATTAGTGTGTGATCTCTTAAAGTCATCACCAACTATGCAATCTTCACATCATCATCCTAGACATTATTTACAATCCATATCATGTCACAAATGAACATATGTTGTTCTGGATCTTCTGAATTGGCCCCTTGAAAGAGAGGAATCCTTAAGGTGGGATCTACCCCCACCATCGTATTCTCCATGGTATTCTTTCCTGATACCACTAACTCATTCTGACTTGATGTACTACTTCTGCTACTTTTATTACTTCCTCTACTAACTACAATTGACAAAACTTCTGATCTTACCTTAGTTCTTGGCGATGCACACGGGGTCGTGGGTTCGACACAGAGTTCAATATGAGTGGGATCCTCTTCTACTATACTGAGTTGACGAAGATTTTCTTATGTGCGCATATTCCCTTCAATATGGAGTATTGAGATAGTTTCTCTTTCCTCAATATCACTGTGTTGTACTTCTCTCTTAGCCATAGTCCTCTTCTTATTCGGTGTAAATCTCTTACCGTTGAAAAATATTCCAATCTCTTCATTCACCACACACTCTTCTTCACTCTAAATCCTCATCCCATACATTCCTCATTCCTTCTTTTCATCCCTTTCTATGCTCAGATCATTCCCTAGTCAGCCCCCAGTTCCCCTATGTGCATGAAGGTGCTTAGCAATAATATTCCATCGTCATAAATATTTTTTCACACAAAAACATCTTAATCCATGTATATATTGAATTCAGGTATCTTCTGTGTGGTCCCTTAAATAATTCCCTCTCTGCAACACTATACGAGTGAGTGCAATCTATAGCAAGTTCGGTAACATAACCTCCCAACACACTTTCCAAACAATAGTCAATCATGCGTGATGTATTATTACTTACTGCATTAACTTGTCAGATCAATTTAGGAGTCCAATTCCTTGGAAATGCAATTCGATGTCTTCCATTTTGTTCAATAAATATTTGGATCCACTCTGCTAACACATTCGAAAAGTCAACGAAGAAAATTGCCTGCAAATCTGTAAAAACATACCTTTTTAACCATTCTTCAGCATTGATTCTTGGATTATGATTTTGATCTACTGCAAAATCGATCTCCTTAGTATTCCACCATTCTATGATCTCCTCCTTAGTGGGACTACACATCCCCCTCATTCGCAAATCTTGTTCCTGGAAACATAACCATTTGTTGGTGGACAATGGGCAAACTTGGGGTTAATCATTAATAAACCAACAAAACCGTTAGACACCAACCCTTTTGGAATCACCTGCAAGCAAGTGAAGCCTCACACGAGGCATCTAGAGGGGTTGTAGGAACCAAGTTTCTGTAGTGGGGGGAAGTGATGCATTCAACATGACCATATTAGGTATTATCCATTCATCTATTGTGTGCGCAGTTTATGTTAATTAACCTTTAATTTTCATGCAATATACTCTGTGTGTGACATTACTCCACTTAACATTCATTCATGCATCATTAACTTAAGTTTGCAGGATCATAAAAACATATATCAGTGACATATTCAGAATACTAAACATTTACCATCATTGCACAAGAACTACAAACAACAAAAAAATATATACTAACCATCCATCACATGCGTCGGAAACATAACAACCATAAGAAACACATTAATATATAATGTTTTAACGTGGTTTACCCTAAAATGGGCTACGCCCACAATAATTGGATTCTTATTTTATTCATTCTCGGTCTCCTTACAGTTGCGCACTACACTTACAAAAAGATATATAAGTTTACATTACCTAAAATTTCCTAAGTCGTTATGTTGCAGTGCGATCCTAACTCCTGAAAACCTCAGGCATAACTCAAAACACCCAAACGCTTATTCGATTTTTTTTTTTTTTCTTTCTTCATTCTCTGCCTCTACCCAAAACCCATTACATATTTATAGTATTTCATCAGGGCTAATACAACATGGTTACAAAGTGGACAAATTATCCCAAAACTTTCTAACTAACTCTCATTTATTGCGCATTGACTCCTGATAACACACTAGTTGTTTTCCATGTGTATTGCTCATTTTCCAAAATGTCGTGTGATCCACTTCTGTGCAATTCCCAAACCTTACCCAAAAATTCCTACTCCAACAAGGAGCCACACACACAATACTAGTAAAAAACTAGAGCCATTGCTAACCAATTGCTTTGCAAAACACATGCAAGAGATGTTCAACAGACTGGCGAGTACATACCTTGCCTAGGAGGTTTTTTTATACCATTGTTTAATGTTGAGATGGTTGTTGCAACTACCTAGACCATATTTTCCCAAAGCTGAGCTCAAGATATCTTCCACAGACCCAATTGAATGAAATGACCAAAACCCAAAACAAAATGAGGTGGCAAAACACGGGACTATGGGAGTTAATGCCTACATCCTTGGTATTCAATGCATGGCCAACCCATCACATTGTCATTCAAAACCAAATACCAAATATTCTTCCAACTCAACACTTCATACAATTCGTATAAACCTTAAACACATATACCATTTATCATGTTAATTTTTATAGCCTTGTGCCATACTTTATGTCAAACTCATAACTTTGTAAATTAATATAACCTTTAACACATCACCTCAATCATATTCCTTATGACAAGCATATCAACGCAGAACTCCGAGTTGAATGGGTCATATATTATACCTTTGTATATAACATAATCATATACAACATGCCAATCAAATCATATGCCTTGAAAAACTATATCATGTGTTATGCCAAACTCAAAGTTTATACCATTTGCCAACACATTATCACAATGCCAACCTTATATGTGTATATTATTTGAAGAACCATATTTTGTGTTGACATGTATGGATTGTATCTATCTCCATATGAAATATGACATAATCATATGTGTATATACCAAATTCAAAAATCAAACCATGTAACCTATATAAACTATTAAAAGTTTCTATATATATCGAATTTGTAACTCTTTATGCTTTGAGAATCTTTTCATCATGCAAGTAATCATAGGAATAGAACCAACCTTTCCAAATGCATTTGATGAGTGTCATATTAATGTCACCATACCAATGAGAAGTAAATAGAGTTACCACCACCTGATGCTTTTGCGAAATTGCCATTATCATGTTCAAATGAAAACAAACATTCGACATCATCCAAACATGTGGAATGATAAACAATAGAAAATGAATCGGTATACCATCATTTTGAAACATCATAACTAAAATGACATCCCAACTGATATGAAGATAGTCAAACATGCTAAGGGAAATTGTTATGCTTGAATTAATCATTTAGTATGTTTTTTCTTAGGGAACCCCACCTATTATTGTTTCATAATAAATGTATAGATATGTATTGCAATAATTGGAGGCTAGAATAGTAGGTGACAAAATTTTGAGTCAACCGAATCCAAAACATATACAAATATTTTTAGGATAGAGAAGATATTATAGGAAGTTTATCAAGTATTATTCAAACATTACATTTTCAATGGGTGAAATTTTGAAGAACGATGTTGAATTTATTTGTAGTACAGATTCACTAAATCATTTGAAACATAAAAGAGGAAGTTAGTCGAAGAACCAATACTTAGATTCCCTTACTGGACTAATAAGTTAGGGATGATTTTAGGGGCTAAATTTCGCTCTTGGGCTAATTTTCCAAGTTCTTTCCTAAAAAAACGATTTGCTATTCTAAAAATGATTCACCCAAATTCTATAGGGTAAAATTATTTTCCTTTAAAAATCGCCAAAATTTTATATAAACTATATATAATCCTTAGAAACTTGAATATTTTTACAAAAATATCGCCAAACATTTTATAGTTGGAATATGAAGGATTAGTAAGATTCGTAAAGGTTTCTACATTTAAAAATAAATTTCCATCCTTAAAATCATCCCTGAGTTCCATGTACATGTTGATGCATCTAATATAGCATTTAGGGTTGTTTTGGTGTAACTTTGGGAAGGAGGAGACAATCATTTGAATGCATGTGCTAGTCAAAATATCAATAAAGATGAAAGAAATTATTCAACTTTGGAAAGAGAAGGGATTGAAATGATATTTTCCCTATATAAATATAGACATTATTTACCAGCCAATGCGTTTATTTTTTTTATACAAACCACCAAGCATTGAAATATTTCGTTAATAAGCTAATCCATTAAGAGAGAATCTAAAAATGGATTTTATTATTTGAATAATTTGAAGTGATAGTCAAACTTGGTAAAGAAAATGTAGGACCAGATCATCTATCAAGAGTCAAAATAGGAGAAGAACCTATAGGGATAAATGATGATCTTATAGATGCCCACTTGTTTAAAGTTGAAGTTTCTCCTAAAGAGCTTCCAGAAATTGTTCAATTTCTAGAAGAAGGAAAGGCTTCCCATGACTTACTAGAAAATAAAAATGAATTTCTTGCTATGAAAGATGCACCTTACACATTGATAAATTGTTATAAGATTGGGTGATATGAAGTTCTTAGGATATGTGTTTTAGAACATGAAAGAGAAATAATAATTGAGGAGCACATTTAGGTCCTAAAGGTGGTCAATTCCATGAAGATACTACAACTAGGAAAATTTTACAAGCAGGATTATGGTGGCCCAAATTAAATAAGGATTGTAGAGAAAAAATAATAAGTGTGACAAATGTCAAAGGTTGGGTTGAGGATTGAATAAATATGTTATTCCTTTGCAGTCAATCGACCCAAGTCTCCTCTTTGAAATTTGGGTCGTCGAATTCATAGGTTGTTTCCCTAAATGAGGAAAAAGGAGAGGAACCAAGTAGATTATCACAACATTCTTATACCTTACTAAGTGAGTAGAGGTAGAACTAGTTGAAAGTTGTACTAAGGAGGTAGGAACAAATTTATTTATGTGAACATCATCACCATATTTGGTTATCCTCTTACACTTATAAATTATCAAGGGACCCATTTTGTGAAAAACACTATAGAAGTATTAATGAAAGGAATCTTGATTGACCATAAAAAGAGTTCCCCTTATCACCCAAAAGCAAATGGAAAAATGGAGTCATTCAACAAATCCCTATCTAAAGGACTCACCAAAATGTGTAATGTTGATAAGGATGATTGGG
>SNQJ01S0155872.1:0-14072 GCA_010110895.2 Picea sitchensis | reverse complement strand
TCATCATCCACACACCATCCTCCATGTGTCCCACTCCACTTCACGTCCGCCTCCCATTAATAACAAGCCCATCGTATCTCCTCTTCTTCTCCCTCCACCTATTTCCTTCTTCCATGTGTCTTCCCCTGTAACCGCTCTCATACCTCATCACTTCTTATCTCGCCCTCACGATCTTGGCGCCACCATACCCATTGTGCACCCCATCCTTCGCGCTGGTCTCCACGCATATACATCAGGCTGTTCAAGCTAATCCAGGTGGCAGCAGAAGGGGTCTTCCACGTCCCAAGGGTGTCGAGTTGGATGGGCCATCCTCAATCCCAATGAAGCAATTATTGAGGTGGTTGGTGGTGGTTAGACATCGCCTCCGCCATAATGGGAAAGTCCGGCTACGAATTAAAGGCACATCGATTCGCCCATGAAACTGTCAGGAGTGGGATTACGTCTGCCGTAAGTTGCACAATCATTCAAGAGACTGCAGGTGTTGACTATCAGAAGCCATGCAGACGCAAAGCTTTTAATGCAATGTATCGATTCTATTTTTGTTGTTGTTTTGAGTATATGAAGGCATTTTCACCATTTTTGTATCTATCGATGGTTGAGCAGAGCTCCCGGTTGTAAAGTTTTAACAAAGCACTGTTAATCTGATTATGTATGGACTTTTGAGACTTCTTGCCTTATGAATGCCAGTTTCTTTCGTGCCTTTGTTTACACTGTGTTAGAGAAACTCAGAATTGGAGGATCCAGTTGAGCTGTAACTATTATAGGATGATGTTGTAATGGATCACTGTAATAGTTTCACTGTCTCTAATTGGTTCTTGTGATTTTCCCAGTGCTGAGTGACTTGGAATTGGAGGATCCATTCAAGTCCCCTTTCAGTTTCTTGAGACCCTGAACCAAGAAGATCTTGTATTCAAAGTCTTTCTTCTACATGCTGCTGAAAGCCTATTGCCCAAAGCAGTTTGTTCACCCTCCTTACTAAGTCTTCCACCTGCTCATATTTTAAATCAACCCACTCGCTAAAGTTAGGTCGAGACCTCCTTTGTTACTTACATACCAGACCTAGTCCCTGAGTTAGAGTGATATCTCCCCGAGTCCTCATCTCCATTTGATCATCCCTTTACAAACAAATTGTGACATTAATCTGATGGGTGTCGGGCTCTGCTCCTACAAGCAATCCAAGAGTGACTTCCGACGCTAACACTTGTGCACATCGAGAAATTTTCATTACTAAATTTGGGACATTCCAAGGTGGAAGCAAAAGCACTAGAAGAATTTAAACTATTAAATATTGAATACAAAAGGCATGACCCTTATCAACTAGTGAACAAACACTTGGTACATTGCAATATGAAAGCATATGAACACGAGGAGTCCCCTTGGGACAACATGTTCAAAGGGACCAAGTCTTATAAGGAAGTGTTAGAACGAGTGTAGAAACTGTCTTCCAACTTGCAAGCTATCTTTCAGACCTTTCAGAGGCATAGATGGAGTGGTCTGCCCCAAGTACTTCAAGGAGAAGAAGTCACCCTCCCCCAGGAGAAATAAAGTGTTCCCCCAGGTTTTGAGCTGGAAACAAAGAAGAAGGGAAATCCCAAAAAATCCTCACAGGATACAGAAAGGCCTTCACAAAACAAAAAGACCGAAGCAGGGAAGAGGTCAGGGAAACCTCCCAGGTCTGGTAAGCCTACTCCCCCTGCATCACCCAGTGTTGATGTCAACATTCCTAAGGCAACAGGAGGGAAAGGATCCATAGATCTAGGGAGTCCCATAGCTTCTTTAACCCCCTTATAGTCCACTTTTGGACTCCCACAGACAAAAGATTTATTTGTTGATGACCTTACCTCCATTCCCATAGATGAAATTCCTCCTTTGGATTACTTTTTCAGCAGAAAAAGGAAGGCCATCCTGAAATAGGAGATGCATAAGAAGGAGGGGAATATGGTAAAAAAACATAAAGTCTTGATAGAAGGACATAATTTGGAGGAAGAGGATTTCGATAAAGAGATAGCAGGTTCCATGGGAGCCATGGAAACAACAAACTTTTTTACCATGGGAAAAATGAGAACCAAGATAAAGAAGAGTGATAAAATCATAGCACAATTACAAGAGAAGTTAAAAAATGTTGAGGAGAACATTAGAGAAGAAATGAGTAAAATCTTGGAGCAGACAAGGGTTGCTGAAAAGTTAGAGGTTCAATTACTCAAAACAAGCCTGGACGAAATGAGCCAACAAATACAAGCAAGTCAGCTACAAATTACTTAGTAAAAGGAGCATGCAGAATAGTTACAGGCTAGATTAATATTGATGGAAGATCAAATTATAGATATAAAAGCTTTCCAGGCCCAATTATTAGATGTGCATTCACAAATAGAAGTTGGACAATAGAAATTGATTTCCAAGATAGAGATTGTTCATAATTACTTTCAAGAAGTAGATAATGCCTTTTATAATATTATCCTAAGGGAAAAAGAAGCCAAAGCAGTGAGGATTACTCTCCAAAAAGAAATTATATATTCGACAGGTGAAGAGGTTTCCAAAACTACAAAAGTATCATCCACAGAGAAAATCAGAGGTGACATCATGCTTAAGCTATGGGAAACCATCATAACTGAAAGAAAAATAATAGTCAAAGAAATCAGACATGAATGTGAAGAAGTTTTTGATCTTTTAGACAGAGGGTCATTAAATATTGGAAAGGGAAATTGTATAGGACTTCTGGGATAGATCAATATTGAAAGACATAAATTAAATTTTAGGGAAAATTTGAGTGAAATCCAAATGGAAATTTCACAACTAAGAAAAATGGATGTCACCCTATTCGACAGGTTGCTAGTTGAGCCTAACTTAAAACTAAAGTCAATAAAGTTTGTTGATAAAGGAGTTGATGACTGTCTTCCCAAAATTCAGAGAAAGGCTTATCTGTTTGAGGCAAGAGACATTCCAGAACCCCCCAGAAACTTTACACAGTTCCTAGAGAAATGTATCAAATGTATCGAATCAAAAGGAGAGTCATCAACAAAATAAAAGTATTATTTGGAAGAGATTTACTTCCAAGAAAATGGAAAAATGGAGAAGATCGTGCAAATGGTTTCAGATCCATTTTTTAACAAATAGTTAGTCACTAGGAATTAGGAAATCACCAACCGTCTTGAGATTGGTGGTTTTGTATAAATGTAATTTTTCAAGATTGAGAAAAGCCTTTTTTCTGGAGGAGATTGTAAAGAGAAAATTTTCATTTTGCCAGAATTAATACAATATAGATTGAAGAATCCAGATCTTGTCAAGCCTGAGTTATGTGTTTCTCTGTCATTTCATCTTTTATTTCATACCTTCATTAAATGCTTTCATGGTATAACTTCTATTGTGGTGATTAAACATTTAGATTATCTAACCATTTGCAGTTTTTCCTCTGTATCAGCTGTCAGCATATATAAGGCCTATGAACATTTTAGAACTCTGAAATCATATTCTTCTTCAAAGTTATCATCCTTATTTCTTTTGTTAATATAAAATGAGATTCCTCTTAAATTGATGCCTCATTTTTGGTTATACAAATACATGTTTCTTTTCTTTCTTCATTCCATGCACTGTCTCCTTAAATTTGACTCAGATACTAGAAAAGGCCTTCATTTTTGTTATGATATTGATCTATAATTTGGAAGTTTTATTCTTATTAATTCAAACCAGAAATCTGAAACCCCTTAAAAAAGTATTCTTTTTTAAAAATCAAAAAGAAATCCTTTGCTTTCACGACGGTTCCAGTTACTAGACAACCTAACATAGAACCTGGTCTATCAGATCAGACAAGTATTGCGTTAAACCTATTCAATACCATCTTACAAACAACAAATACACGGGTAGAACTTGAATGTTCATGGGCTGCAATTGAAAGAGATATTAGCATCCAAGAATAATGGGAAGCTAGACAGAGACAGTTAAGGAACCAACTGTGATTTCTCTTTCCATTAAGCTAGTCTTTTACCCATTAATTATCTCTACCTTTTCTGATGCCTTGATGGTATACTTTAGAGCCTTAAAGTATAAACTCAGGAACAACATAGTGGATACTCCCCAACTAGTGTGAGACAAGGTTATCTCAGTCCCTTTCTCTTTCCAACTCGACAATAATAAAAAAATATGATACATTAACATTATGGTTCTTACCCAGATCTCAAGATTCAACTCAACTAACAAATATGAGTAAACAAGACTCCAAATTAGGCTCAATATCATTCATTCATTCAGTCTCTCATCATTAGATTTTCATTAACCTCATTACAATCATATTGATCCCATATACATAATCCGATCTAGGTTTTCTAGTTGAGAACACAAGAGTTCTCTCTTCTTCTTGATCTTGTTGCAACTTCTTTCTTCAAAAATGATGTTGCATTGTCCTTCCAACCACTTTATGTTTCTTCCTTTAGTCCGTTTTCCAACTCCTAAGAAAATTACGCAACTTCTATTCATCAAAATGAAGGGTCCAATATCCACTTTAACAATAAATTTAATAGTTGAGTATGTGGGGATTGTTATCACTAAAATTTCATCCGCAACATTGCACGCAAATGGTTACAGAAATACAGCAATGTCAAACAACTATTAGTTCACCTACAACACCAAAATGCATTTCCAAAAGGAAAAAAATATACAATTGGGAAAAAAATAACATGCGCAAACTCACTAAAGGAAGCACGTGCACAATGTGTGGGCCAAAGAAACCCTTAGAGCACACAATGTGCCATATGCATGACTATGTACGAGAAAATCCACGCACTCCTATGAATGACACATTTATGGTTCTTATCATCCCCTCAACCACTTATGGACCAACTCCCAATTTGATTTGACCTTCATATCTGAGCTAAATTCGAATGGGGGGATGGTCAAGGACCAAAGGGTGCCCTAAAGGGCCCCTTGTTCACACTAAGAACCAGTTGAATATTTCCTTGAATAAATTTTATAAAAGGAGGGCATGGGTGCACTAAGAAACCAATATATTCATAGTATTGTTATGATGCCTCAATTATCCCTTGAGAATCCTCTTTTCTCCTAGGAGCATTCTAGCATCATTCCAATAGGCCATTCCAGTCACCTCTTGAGGGAATAGGCATTGATTTTCTTCATCATTTGCCATTTTTCTTCCATTGTAAGAAGAGATATCCATTAGGGAACTCAAAATCCCTCCCAAGGAGGAAGAGGGGACTCATAATTACTCATTTTTATCTGCGGTGTTTTCCCAACTAATATAGTTATCCATTGGTGGCATAATCTTGGTCATTGATTGATTGTTTATGGTTCTAAAAGTTTCTTATGCATTCTAGTTTTATTTTCTTAGTTGTTTTAGTTTGTTTAGTTGTTTATTTCATGTGTTTGGTTTGTTTAATCCATGCACTAACCTTTGTCTTGTATAGAAGGCCCAACTAGGCATGCAAGTGCCCTTGTTTTTCTCACCCAAGTGATGAAACAGACACAATAGGGATAAAGTTAAATGTGACATCGAAAAATGTGAAGGAAGGGACATGTAATGGTGGATAATCAAAGTGGGGGACTAGTATGAAAAGGAAGGTTCACGAGCCCAAAAGAAAAAAAGTGTGAAATGGCTAAGTGTTGGAATTTTTCAAGCGGATGGCAGAGAGAGTGGAGGTATAACACATAGGTCTGCAAGTCTGAAAGTACACTGTGAAAAAATAATCTAAGTGTTGGATGGAATTATATAGAGTTAAAGAGAGGATAAAATGATTCTAAAGGTCTGCATGTCCAAAAGCCCGCAAAAATAATGAAAAATGACTAATTATGGTAATCTTATTATAAAAAAGAAAGGGAAAAGGGGGGAAAATGAGAGATTGGGGAAGGGAAAATATAGAAGGGTAAAAGAAAAGGTAAGAAAAGAAATGGGAAAATAGAAATAAAGGGGAAGCAAGAAATGGGTTCAAAAACTGGCTCCAATTGTGCGATGATAACCCCCTGCGGGTTATCAAGAATCCAGAATCTCATTACCAGATGTTTTATCCTTTTGGAAATGGAGTTCAAACAATGAGGATGTACAAAATAAAAAGAAAAAGCTATGTACAGAGAAAAGAGATTTTTTTTTAGGGGAATAAACTTTTCATATGCTTTCCATTGATAGGAAATATCAACATCTTTCCCTTCATGTATTTAAGCATATATGAATTAAACCCATAATTTTCTCAATGAAGTAAAGCCCGATCTAGAGTGCCTCAAATTTCATATGCATTGATGACTTCTCCTTTTCTTTGTTCCAAAGTAACACCAGTTCTTCTTTTTGAAAGTTCTTGATTGTTTCACTTTGATCAAAGTATTTCTTAATACTCTGCTTCCTTTGTGATATTTTATGCAAGGCCTCATTTCTTTCTTCTTCTAATTTCAATAATTGATTCAGTCTCTTTTGCAAAGGGGGAGTGTCTTTAGTATCCTCCATGTTGAATGCATATGCCAAGGCATTCAATTCAAGGTTGATCGACATCTTTGCTTCTTTTATGTAAACTAACATATAAGGGGACATCCCAGTGCTATCTTTTGGAGTCATGTTGCTCACCCACAAAGCATCTGTCAATTTCAAAGTCCAATTATTTTTATTTCGATCGATAGTTTTCTTTAGGATTTGAATCAATGTCTTATTTGTAGATTCATCCAGGCCATTCCCTTGTGGATAATAATTTGATGATTTTCCCATCACAATACCATATTCTCCACAAAATTTCGTGAACTTTATCCAATGAAAATTGAGTCGTTGTCTGTAATGAATTTCTCTGGCACGTTGAATCTTGACAATATATTATCCTTGAGAAATTTAATCAATTCTTCAGAGTCATACTTTTTTAATGTTATTGCCTCCTACCATTTCGTGAAATAGTTTGTAGCAGTATGAATATGTATATTCCCCTTACTTTATTTTGGATTCATTGGCCTCATGACGTCCAGTCCCATTGTGTGAAAGGTTGTTCTACTGATATGGGTTGCAAAGGCATTGCAAATCGTTTCATATTTCCTAAAAATTGTTGAAAAGGGATGCATTTTATCACCGTTGTGTATGAATCCTTGAAGACTCATGGCCAATAATATTCAGATTTTATTATTTTATGCGTTGTGGTAGTAGGTGAAAAATGTCCTCTGCATATGCCTTCATGGAATTCTTTTATTAGTTCCTTAGATCTCTTTTTGTCAACACATCTTAGTAACATGCCATCATAATTCCTTCTGAATAATACTTCAACAATCAAGACATACTGGTTTGACTTCATCTTTAAAGCCCTTCTTTCCTTTGGAGTCATGCTAATGGGAAATTGTCCAGATTTCAAATAAAATACAATATCTTTATACCACTCTGAATCAAATATAGGATTTCCAATGGAAACCAAAATCATTCCATTTAGGGCATCACTATCTGCAATGAGCTTCCACAATCATTTCCCTTTGACCACTTTCAGAGGCTTGATTTCAATTTCATATTCTTGAAGTTTTTCCAACCAATTTTCCCATTTGCCTTATCTCAATTGTTGGTTCAAAAGAATCTTCACCAGAGATGATGGACCATATTCTATGACAAGAGAATTTAAAATGTAGGTCCAAAAATGTGCTACTATTTTTACAAGAGACAGATCTTTCTTCTCCAATTCTGAGTATCTTAATTCATAATCATGGAAGGTCTTATTTATAAATATTATTGGTAACTCTTCGCCCTTAGCATTTCATTGAGAAAGGACTGATTCTACAATGATTTCTGTGGAAAATGAATACATAATAAAATCTCTTTGAAAATCTAGACTGATGAGTAGTGGTGTTCTGGTAATTTTCTTTTTAATGTTATTAAAGGCCTCTTATGTATCCAAAGTCTATTCAAACCTTTGATATTTATTTAACAACACATTGATCGGATTTAATATGCTTGCATAATCTGGAACAAATCTTCGCAAAAAAATTATCTTGCCAAAAAATGACTGGACTCCCTTTTTAGAAGATGGAGGATTGAGTTCATTGATAGCCTTCACCCTTTATTGGTCAATATAGATTCCTTCTTTACATAAAATATTCCCCAATAACTTTCCCTTAGTTATATAGAATAAACACTTCTTTGGATTTAGAGAGACCCCATACAGTATGCATCTTTTAAATACTTTCCTTAGATGATGAATATGATAAATTATTGTTTTTGAATGGATAGTCAGATCATCCTCATAATCTACCATGAATTTTCCTATCAAACCTTCAAATGCATGGTCCATATCCCTTTGAAATGTAGCTCCAACATTTTTTAAACCAAACAACATCCAAGCATACACATATGTCTCCCATGGTGTTATGAAAGATGACTTAGGCCTATCTTCCTCTGCGACTAAAACTTGGTTGTATCCAGAGAAACCATCAAGCATGGACATACAAGCAGATCCAGTGACTTGTTGAAGAAGGAATTCCATATTAGGCAGAGGATAATTGTCTTTTACACTTGACTTGTTTAGGTCTCTAAAATACACACACATCTGAATCTCCACGGTCTTCTTCCTCACAACCACTGGATTTGAAATCTAGTCAGAATGTCTGATGGGATATATTATTTCAGATTTTTTCACTTTTTCCAACTCAACTTTCACCAACGGTTTTAATTTGGGATTCATCATCCTTATTTTCTACTTAAAGGTCTTCACTCCTCTTAGTGGGATAACATGTTGAAATATCAACTTTTGATAGTCCTTTAGATCATCATAACTCCAAGTGAAAACATCAAAAAATTCTTTGAAGAGGGAAATATATTGATCAAGTTCTTCAGATGTACAATCAAATCCCAAGTTTATGTATTCCGGGGAACTATCAGTTCTGATATTAACTTTCTTCATCTCTTGCACTTTTCTGATTGATACTTATTCAGTGAGACTCTTTGTATGATCATCTCTTGTGAAAAGAGATTCATACTAAACATAATTCTTTGGGACAGGAGAAATACTATTATCTTCATCGACGTTTTCATTTTCTAGGAAATCCTTCAAGTCTTCATCATTTTCAAACACCTGAAGATAATCTTGATTATCTAGGACTGAAGGTCAAAAAAATATTTTTACTTGGAAAGATGTTTCACTCTTAATGTCATATGTGTTTGACAATGAAGCAGCCAAAGCTAAATAATCTTCCTTCTGATTTTTATCCCTTGAAATAAAGGAAATATTGAAAGAGATAAAAGCCTCCATTAAGTCATTTACTCTTTTGAAATATAATTTGAGCCTTTATTTTTTAATATTATACTTTTGAGTGACCTGATTTATTACCAATTCTAAATAACCAGTCACAATCAAATCTTTGATCTTCATCTCCAATGCCAGGATCATTCCTTGAATCAGAGCCTCATATTTTGATTCGTTATTAGTACAATATGATGGCATGTGAGTATACAATTTTCTTGGGTATTTTGAGTACAATCCCAACTCCACTCTCTAAGCTTGAACAAGCTCCATCAAATTGCATTCTCCAATAGCTAGCAAAATAATTCTCTTCATCCTATATATCTTTGATTTTCTCCATATCAAGAATAACATAGTTCCCAATACCAACATTTATATATCCTTCCATCAATTCGTTGTCCTTCGTTTTGAAAGAAAAGGGTCTCCTGGGTTCATGAGGAACCTTGATCATTGCTCCCTCTTTCTCAGGTAACATCATTTAACTTCCATCATTCATTATATAGCCACCAATCATGGAAGACCAGTCTCTTCCAAGGACAACCCCATATGTTGGAGGTAGGTCTACAACTACAATACTAAAAATTGTAATGATATGAGTAGTGATAGTAATCCAAGCATAAGAATATTTAATTTCTCCATAAGCCGATGACTTCCTGGAATCAATTGTGTAGATTCTCTCTCTCATTTAATAGTAGTTGGTGCAACTCATGCAAAGTAATTCCATAACCGCCAAGGGCGTGATGCTTTTTTTGCACCCAAATGTACTACACAATTGTGGAGCACAACATCATGGTTTTCTATTGAAATGTATAAAAGTGGGACCTATTGGGCCCTTTGTTTTTGAAAAAAGAATTGCGCAAGTGTTGATCGTGCAACCTCCATCAGAGGCTAGAAGAAAGAACAATAGAAAACAGTTGTAAAATCCAGCGCAACACCAGCTAAACAACAAATAGTTGCAATAGAACAAGAAGATGTGCAAGCAAAACAAAAAGACATAACCCGGCTATATATAGGACAAAATATAATTGTAAAAGGGTTGGGTTGGTTAGTTGATTGTTGAATGGGTCGATTTAGTCAGTTGTTCAATTCGCTCATTCATTTTGGTCATTAGATGATATTGTTAGGTTGAGTAGTGTCTGTCAGAGTCATGTCCGTGGGCATTGCTCAAGGTTTTGTGGAAAATCAAGAAAGGTAGAATCTGTAATGAACGCGACTTACTGGTTGTGAGATCAGGACTTTGTGGCTGAGGGCCGAAGCCAAGAATATGGAATGTACTTTCTATGTAATACTGAGTCTGTAATGTAAGAAAGATCTTAAATGATGATATAAAGAAGGGTTAAATTTTCAAATCTGGTGTGTCTTTACATTGTTTCTTAGGCATTTCAGTCTTCCTGTGTAGCTTTTGAATTAGAATTGTTGTTCTTATGGTTAACTGATGCTCGCAATATTAGTAGGTTTGGTTCTTTCATTTAGATGTTTATGATCTGATAACGTTGCTTGCGCATGGACTGAAGTAAGTTCTGAACACTCCATTGATATTTTGTAGTATTCTCCCTACCCTTCCCTATCTCTCTGTCCCAACAGTGCTTCAGGTGAGACTTCTTCTCTTCAAAGGAGATGAAAATGCCAGCACTCTAGACTACATGGTGCCTTTTGTTGGTAACCTGAGAAGGACCCTGGTTTGACCAAATTCGCGCCAACAAAATGGTTCTGTTTTTGGGACCCGTATTAAAAGGGAACTTGTAGGAAGAATGATGCCATCGATCCATAGATATGGCATCTAGCAATGGTGGGAAATAAACTGTAACACCTTCATATGGAAAGAAGCGGAACTAAGAGGAAAATCGGTGGGAGTCACTCGGGAAGAAATCTTTTACTCAGAAAGATCAAGCGACTGTTGGGCTCTAAATATGTCCTAAAAATGACCTCTATGCATCAACCAAAGTTAGGCACTGGCACAAGCATTTTACTTGTTGCCTACATAGGTTCTTACCTTCTGTTTTCAATACCCAGCCTCTAGAGATGCAACACCTGTAAAGGAACAACAATCATAAAGGGAACGACAGTNTCAAAGGAACAACAATTGTAAAGGGAACGACAATTGTTCTATTCAAAGGAATAGCACAACCTACAAAAGGAACACCAATCAAAACAAAAGGAACAATAGTCGTTACATTGGGTCGAACTAATGTTGAATTAATTGCATTGTAGTATTTACCCAACTATCTAATTTGTCAACCCGGGGTTCATAAACTAACGAAGAACACACAAAGTATATTCAAGATTGAAGTGGGACTAATATAATCTAATGTTTAAGCTACAATTGAAATTGAATCATTAATCTAACACACGACTGAAATAGAATCAATAATCTAACACACAACTGAAATTGAATTAATCTAGTTGCGTAAATGAAATTAATCTAGGAATGAGAAATTGCGTGAAGGAAATTAATCTAGAAATGGAGAACACATGAAGGAAAAGAAATTTTAACATGTGAAGAGTTAAATAACACAACAACATGTGTGAGCTCACTCTAATGAAGCAATCTTATATTAAAATAACCAAATCAATCTTCATAACATAATAATGAAAGCATGAAAACTAAAACCATGAATCAACTAAGAATCCCTTTCTCTTTCAAGTCCCTGTATTACCATTAATGATTACTCTAATTCTCTACTTACAACTAATTGAATTCTAATTGATCCTAATTGAATTCTCATGTGAAGAGAGTACTCTCTTTTATACATGAGAGCGAAGATGAATAACCATATCATTATTCATAAGATCCACTTTTCTCTCAACCTATTTCCCATTATTACAAAAATATAATCCCTTTAAATCCACACACATATCTCTCATATATCTTAGATAGAATATTCCAACCAAATATCCATGATCTTCTCCTTGGAATGGGCTTGAATTATCTCCTCAAATATTGGGAAATGGTGGAGGAAGTATTCAAAAAGTCCTTTGAATTAATCCTTCACATATTCCTACACATTACAAAGCTCACATGTTTGAGATATATGGCAAGAGAGCAATGTCAATTTTCTAACATTTAATCACAAATTCCTTTTAATACTAAAAGATGAATAAAGTGGAGAACAATAAGGTGAAACCCAAGTATATTTATGGAAATGATATGTGAAAGGTTAATGGGGCTGATGGAATGTGAAGAATAATGATGAAGGAAAGATTGGATAAAGAATAGAGGGACATTCCTGAGCTAACATACTAACAACTTTTCATGTCCTCATGCAACCATGTGTGGATCTTCTCAAGAAATTTTTGTCATCACGAATGTTGGCTTTGGTGATGATAATGAATGTTTTCGGAGATGGGATTTACATGAGTAACAAGTGACATTTTCTTATGGTTGGTTCTTGTGTGACAACCATGAATATATAAAGAATGTTGGTTCTTGTGGTAACAACATTCATTTCGTTGTTATTTCTCTTGTTGTTATGATAATAATTTTTCCCATATTTTTACTAGAAAATGTATGCTATCAATGTGCATAAGAAACATCAGCAGTATAAGAAAGCCCATATTTGTGAATCATGCCAATATGTATATCAATGCTTATAAAGCAAAGTGCAACATGTTATAGTTGGAAAGAAATGTTCATAAATGGTAAAATGAGGCCGAAAAAAAATGGAATAATGATGGTGGAAAATTATGGAAATTGATGATGGTAAATGAAAAGTCCCCTACCCCCAACTTAACTTTTTGCATGCTTTGAGTGATGATAATGAATGTTTTCCAGGATGGGATTTACATGAGTAACAACTGACATTTTTCTTATGGTTGGTTCTTGTGTGACAACCATGAATATAAAGAATGTTGGTTCTTGTGTTAACAACATTCATTTCGTTATTATTTCTCTTGTTGTTATGATAATAATTTTCCCATATTTTTACTAGAAAATGTATGCTATCAATGTGCATAAGGAAAACATCACTGAGTATAAGAAAGCCCATATTTGTGAATCATGCCAATATGTATATCAATGCTTATAAAGCAAAGTGCAACATAGTATAGTTGGAAAAGAAATGTTCATAAATGGTAAATGAGACGAAAAAAATGGAATAATGATGGTGGAAAAGTGAAGTGATGATAGTAAATAATGTCCCCTACCCCCCAACTTAACTTTTTGCATGTCCTCATGCAACATGGAATGAGTCACAGAAGTGAAAAAGGAAAGGGAACTTAATGAGGGAATTTTCCAAATTATTCATTGCTAGAAGTTGAGGAATTACATGATTAAAGTTTAGAAAATAGCATACCTCCACTTACCCAAAATGTTGATGAACTAGGCAATAGGAATATGGATGATGTGGCTGCTAGATCATGGAAAATGTCACTGCTGCAGGATCATATGGAAAGTGACTACTACTGTAGCTGCGACTGTTGTCTGCTGGATTAGAGAATGTGAAGCGGAGGAAGCGGAACTGCTGCTGAATGCACCAGGGAAAAGAGAAAGTATGAAAGTGGAACTATGGTAGTCTCATATGGCTGAAGTCATGCTACTATAACGACTGATAGAGTCATGAAAAGTGTATAGTCTTCACCTGCTGCTAAACCTTATGGTACAATTCAAATCATGCAAATGAATGTGTCGATGTCAAACATGAAAAGAAGTCATTGGATTACCAACCAATGATGAATGTCGTTAACCAATGCAAGGCAACTCACCATTGATGTCAATGAGTGTCAAGATACCTGAGTACATATGACGAAGTGCAAATGAATGTAATGACCCTTTACTTATTAATATGAATAATTTCATAAATAATCCTAAAAATTAGCTAAATTATAATTAATTATTATATAACCTTAATTAATTATATGTTATTAATTAATTATTTTTTA
>SNQJ01S0155869.1:0-12267 GCA_010110895.2 Picea sitchensis | reverse complement strand
TAGAATTCCTTGTGGAACAAATAATTAAAATGTAAACTCTTCGAGATCCACTATGCTGTTTAGTCATAAAATTATTCAGTGTAAATGGTAGCAATCAGTGGAGCAGATGTTTCAACTTTCTACTCCAGTTGACAAGAATTCCTTGTGGAACAAATAATTAAAATGTAAACTCTTCAAGATCCACTATGCTGATCAGGTACTGGGCCTCAGAGATACATTACAATCAGCTTACTCAAGGACAAAACAATCACAAGATTAAATTGGCCTTTTCAAGTCAAGCAGCATAATACCTCGTAGAATTTCTTAATTACAATTTAATCATTTTCTGTATGCAGTGATTAAATAGAATAAATGACAGGAAAGTACACATCTGTGATAGACTCGGGGAACAGATACAAACTACTTGACCATAATTCTATAGACATCTAGATTTTACATTGATGTTTATTTAAAGATAAATGATAAGAGAATAATGGATACATTTGTAACTGATAGTAAAGAGAATACAAAAATCGGGTGTTCATAATCATGCAGAAACGGTTTATTTAGCAGCATTTACGATAATTATATCACCTGATATGCAGCAGATGGATCACCAAATATATTGAATTCTGCAAATGGATTACTGTGATAGCCAGTAAATAAGTTCCCACGATCCCCGCACTGTCCTGGTGTGCAAGAAGAGCTCGCATTTACAGGGCAGCATCCTGTAGGATTTCGCGACCTAACACCACCACCCATTATATAAATGTGTTCCACATTCTTCTTTAAATGAGGATGTGTCATGAGAAATATTGCGAAGTTTGTGTGTGCACCAATGAGCAATACAATAGTTGGACCTGATGACAATGCTTCAAGCATCACCTCTTGTGCAGTTGGCTGTTTTAAAGGTGAATAATGCCTTTCTCCCTGAATAGACCCAACAGGTGAAGACACAAATAATTAAGGCACACTGCATCGATAACTGAAAACAAGCAATTATTTGAAGAACAATCCAATTTCAGATCTTTAAAAATCTTCCCCTGCTATAGTGCCAAATCTCAAACTAAAATAACAGACATTTTTTACTTGTTTGGTTGGAGTAAAGTTGGGTGCTTTGGTTGGTTATCTCATAGTTTTCTTAATTTAGAAAATGTTTCTATTATTTTTTTCTATTAAAACGTTTCAAAGTTACTTCTAAGATATGAAGAGTCGGTACTAGTCATCAATATATGTTTCATACTAAACAGAAAATGAAGAAGAGTTGCAATGCATACTAATAATCAAACCTTAGCATGAACTTATCTAAACATAAAACATAGTTGAAAAGGGGCATATAATTTATTTATATAGAATTCGCAAAGATAATTGTTACTTTGTTTGTTAAAACTGTACCAATTGCAATGATTCAGGACGTCAATGCCATTCTACCAGAACCGAACAATAGTTCAAATATTTGATGCTCTCCAATAAAATGAAATTTTCAGGAATGCAATACTTCAAGATAGTTTAAAAGTCAACTTTGGACAAAAGATTGACAAAAACATAAGGAGTTGGGAGCATCAGGCAGATGCGCAGGACCTGATGCATTTCATAGTGAAGACAATTATGTTTTGATTTTCCACAAACTTTTGGGATGAATAAATGATTCTTTAATCATTCCATTCTTTTTTTAAGAAGATAAGACGAGTTAAGATAAAATAAGTTTATTAATGTCTAACAAATGGCCGAAGGTAGGTAAATGGGAATACTCGGTATATAAGTGGCGAAAGTGGGATTGCAAAGTTCACTCCTATAAAAGCAAGAATCAATGCCAACCTAAAATATCTAAGCACATATATCTCAATGTCAAAATAGAAGAAATACAATGCTTTGGAACTGAGTACAAAGGAACCTCAATGATACGAGGGCTTGCAGTTGGACAAAGTAGAGAGGGGGTCCATCTTTGAAAGGGAAGCTTTCCTACCATCCGAGGCCGAAGGAAAGAAGCTTTGTATACAAAACTAGTTGAAGGAGATGGATCTGGTTTGGGGGATGTCTCTCTTTGGATGAGGTGTCCTATTGCTACGAGCTGGTAAAAGGGCATTGCTTGCTGGTTTGGCGTGAACTAACTCGAGACCCTATGTGACAACTCCACATGAGTCTCATTGTCGGGGGCTTTTCTACCTTTGGGAGTCTAACACATTTGAGAGCTGAATTGGTGTTGCACTCTACCTACCTCTTGGTGTCCCTATTTGGAAGCACCAGGAAGAAAGTTGTGATCCTTTGAGTAGTGTCTTGTCGAGTGGGGGGCCAACGAATGTGATCTTTGAGCCTGAGGGCCTCTCCCAAGTATAAGGCTAGGCACCGTTGGTCTGGGTATCAGAAAAAGGTGGAGAGGGAGTTATGGAACTCCATGAACAAGGAATGGAACCAACCACGTATCTCATAATAACGCGAACATTTGAAAATAAAGTGCTCCATTTGTCTTTGTCTCCTATATATGGCATATCTGACATAACCTATCCTCATGTGGTATCTGGGACTTTGCTTCCACACAAAGTTGATGAGATCCCACTTGGAATTGGCCTAGGGAAATCATGACTCCATGCATCCACTGTCGAAACATGTAAGGAGGCCACACTATGAGGTCATATATGAGCTTCGTGAAGTGCTATACATAAATGGCCATCTTTGGTCTCAAACCTCCAAAGGGGGAAATCAAAGCGACTTGGATATATTGCCTATAAATATCCTCCATGATAATCCCATTCATCTCCTACTTATTAGGAAAGAGGTGGCTAGGAGCATCCAAAGAGTACCTAAATGGGGGAGGTTGGTCGATTGAGATCTCGACTTACTGAAGGAAACAAGAAAACCTCTGAATACTAGCACTGTGCTCTCCTGGAAGGAGGGGCAAATTGAGCAATGGCTTCCAAAGATTGGTAGGAAAGATATGGGTACAAGTCTCTACCTATTCTAGTGTTGGAAAATCTTCGAAGGCGATGTAGTAGCTCTACTAGACTAAATGTGTCTTATATTTCATTACCAAGATTTTAAGAGCCTCACAATTTTTAACACTTCTATTGTACTAGCACATTATCTTATACTCTCTTTTAGCTTTTTATTATCTTTCTTTAGCTAGACACCTAGCAACTAATCTCTAGTTGGCTTTTAGATCTTAGATCTTATTATCTTTATCACTTTGTACCAACATTGGATGTACTTTCTTAGTCCCTTTGACCTAATTTTGTGGTCTAAAGATTAATACAAATATCTTATCTTATTATCTTATTGGTGCATACAAATGCATTCCAGTTTTTTAAGGAGATACTAAGTTGCACGAAACGAGGAAACGTTTCTAAGTTTTCGAAAGTGAGACGGTACGAAACAAGCTCCCCAAACATGGAAACGTCGGGGAAAACGTCGTATATAAAAAAATTAAAATATATATATATATATATATATAGTTCTTTTAACGTGTTTCTAGAAATTTCTTTTTGAAATGAAAAAAAAAGCTAGAAAATCAATTTTATTCTCATTGGAGAATATAGAAAATGCAAAAAAAAAATATAATTCACTGTTTGGGGGCCCCACGACCCCCTATTTTTTTCTTATTTCGCTTTAGAATGCCCGAAACGTCGGTTGTACGGGCCGGTATGGCCGAGAAACACCGTCAGCCGTACCGTACGATGTTTCCAAATCGGGAAACATCGTACGGTAAGACCGGTGGCGTTTCTCGGCCGTACTGACATTTCGTTTTGTTTCGGGGGGGAAACAGGAGGGGGTATCGTTTCCTGCAACTTAGAGGAGATATTTTGTAAAGCTAAGTGCGTACAACAAATGCATTTTGATTTTTAAGGTGAATCTTCTTATTTAAAGGTGTCTTTATAAAACTAACTTTACCCAAGAAGGGCGCTGCCATAGAGGGTGTCTTGTGACATGATTTATCCCATTTTTAGCAGTCGACAGAGTACACTAGCCAAGGAGTCTCTCTCTGTGATTGGCAACGTGTAAACCATGATGGAGGGCATTCCCTTTATCCTATTTTCGTCTTTGTTTGATGCATGTTTACCCAACAAGGAGGAGTGCACTGTCGAGAAGGATATTTTATGACCTCCTTTGTGCTAAATTTACCTGCAGTGAAGGTGCACCCATTATTGGTTATCGTATAATATTTTTAGCAGTAGTTACGTGTGTTATCCCCATTTTGTGGATAACTAAGGAGATGATGTATCGAGGCCCACAGGTTGCAGATATGCAGTGCCGAGAGACTACATGACCAACAATACCCTTTGCACAGATAGAAAACCCACTCACCACCACAGATGGTCACAGGTTTACAGATGGCTTCCACCACACCAGTTGGCTTCCAGAAGGCAGTGGGCCTTGCTCCATGAGGTACAAGTCAATATTATGGTGAGCATCATTTCAATATTTAAGCCATTTGATTATGTTGTATCTTGGATTGCTCTAGATTTCATGATATGTGCTTGGACATTATGCCTTTTTCCTTGCTTCACCTTGGTGGTTGACATTGTGCTCTAGTAAGTGGTTTTCTTTGGGAATGGGTTTGCTTCTAGGAAATCCCTTAATGAGCACTCGTACCGTTCCCAACCATACTTACCATTTTCCATCATTATTCCCCTCTGTTTCCTTATCTCTTGGGATTTTAGGGTGTATTGACCCAAGAAGGGGTTGTCCCTCATTCTATGGGAAGAAGGGGATAAAAGCCTAGAAGGGTTGGTGTTGGGTAAAAGATAAAATCCATATATGAACCTTCCAGATGCTTCGCCCTGGGATCACCCAAGAAAGCAATAAAACACTTATCTTTGAATAAAAGGGGACCCATAATATAACAAAGAAATGCCTAAAAGGTAGATTGAAGGATAGGAGGTCTCATCATGAGCTGACCTATCACGTCCATGGATATCTAGTGGCATGACATTGTCATTATCTGGTCACCAAACCAGGATAGTGACTCTCAGTTGCATGGATGAGAGAAAGGGGGTCTCATCACGAGCCAACCTTCTCATTTGCATTAGGAATTTGTGGGTGACATTGCCACCATTTGGTCACCACGCCAGGGCAGTGACCTTCAATCTCTCCTTGTGCTATTATGAAAGAAAATATAAAGAAAGAAAGATAAAAGACAAATGATGGGCTTGGAAAAAGTGCATTGCGAACGAAGGTACCACACACCCTCTACAAAGGCATCCATGAATGAGACATTATGACCCCTAGTATGTCATGAGCCCTATGCCCAATGAGTCTTAATCCCATCCACCTCATACACTTTACACGGCTTAGAGAGGGACCTCTTGGAGGCTCTCCTTGGCCTAGGGCAAGATCTACCCAATAGGACACCTCGTTAACCCTCCCATACTTGAGCTTGACAAGTCACATAGTGTCTTTGAGGTGTTAATTGTTTGATATAGTAATCTATGATGACATGCTTAGATGGCTCATCTATTGATTGGATTGACTTATCATGATGTTATGACTTGAGATCCTTGGAGGGCATGTTCATTTGTCTTTGCAGGACCTAGTTGGTGGACAGTTTTGGGAGAACAATCCTAGCTTGGGGTTCCATGGGGCTACAAGCTCACAGGTTGGATGCTAGGGGCCCACATGCCATATGAGAGAGAGATGACTTGGACGGCCTTGATGATGACTTGGATTACCTAGCCCACCCATTGCTTTCCAAACGATTTGCCCAGGAGGGGCAAAACGTCCCACTTTTGAGCATGACGTCATGATATTGGGGGCTAGGGCTTGGTGGTGAGGTGCCACTCATTTGCACTTGGACGTTTTTTAGGAGAAGAGGGTTTTCACCATGATGAGATCACATAGATGCTTGACACATGGCCTTGGGAGGCCCTTCCATGTTTCTCCAACATCAACGACCTCCTCAAAGTGGCAAAACATCCCCTAAAGGGGTGGCGTCATCCTAGATTAGGGTTTAATTTATGCAAAAGATGAAATTTTAAGTGAATTGTTTAATATTATTGTATTAAGGGGTTGTTAACCCCTAATCTTGTGTTTTACTCCTTATTTTGTGGACAAGCCATGTTGGCTAATTTTTGTATAAATAGAGATCATAAGATCTCATTTTGAATCATAACTCTCATCTTGTGAGAGGTTTTGGTCTGAAATTTTCAGCGTCCTTAGCTCTTTTATCTCTTGTGCACTTGTCTTATGGCTAATTTTATGAATGGTTGATGGAGGAAGGCCTTGCACTAGCTTTGGATGATGCTTTCTAGCTCTTGTGGTGAATTATCTTAGCATTTCTTTTGATATTGGTATGGTTTTTACTCTCTTGCTATCATTTAGATCAAGTCAAGTTGTGTTATGCTAGGAGCTAGGTGGGAAGTATAAGGGCATACACCCCCACCAAAGTCTTTACCTTTTTTGCTTGCTTCATCTCATTGATTAAGGGTTTTCTAAGAGAAGTATAAGGGCATACACCCTCTTAGCTTAAACCCTAGCTTAGAGAAACTTGCCTTGGGAAGTAAAAGGGCTTACACCCCCAAGGAGGTAGCTTCTCTAAGCTCCTTGTGACTCCATTAACCCAATAGTAAAGGCATTCTTCACCATTTTTGCTTGTTTCATCTCATTGATTAAGGGTTTTCTAAGAGAAGCATAAGGGCATACACCCTCTAGCTTAAACCCTAGCTTTAGAGAAACTTGCCTTGGGAAGTAAAGGCTTACACTCTAAGGAGGTAGCTTCTAAGCTCCTTTGTGACTCCATTAACCCAATAGTAAAGTGCACTAGTCATTGATTTGTTGCATTGGAGATATAAATTATTACATTGGGAAACATGAATTTCGGTCATTTTTGCTTCCTGCTAAGTGGATTGTTTTCCTTGGGCCTTAGGCACCTCACAAACAATTATGAGCGTAATCTGTTCCATAGGCTACTTCTTGCTGATGTTACAAAATAGCATCTTCAACCATTAAGGTCGAAACCCTAATTTACTTGCTTTTATAATTCTCTTTATCAACCATTGGTTTTCGCCCAAAGTTTGTATCTAAGTTGCACGAAATGGAGAAACGTCTGTGCTGGAGTACCCGGCCAGCTTGTGTTTGTCTCATCATAAAGACGATACCCCTTGGTGGTATTTGAGTACCCCAAGATGCACTTTCGATTCCTTGAATCAAGTTTGCTTATTTTCTCCTTAGGAATAAAGGCATAGTGTGTGGAACCAAAGACCCTAGATGCCTCATCAAAATAATGCATCCATAACACATTTTTATAAGGAGTCTTGTTTTTAAGAGCATGAGATGGACACTTGTTTTGACATAAACCGCATAGAACCATCACTCTAAAAAAAAGATCAGACATTTAACATTCTTGAAAACATCATGGAATGAACCATATTTAGGAGGGTCCTCTCATCTTTTAGCTACACCATTATGTTGGGGATTGTAAGGAACCTGGTTTGATGTTTAATCCCATGTTGATGAAGGTAGGTTTCAAATTCATTAGATGTATAATCTCTTCCATTATCAATGCAAAGAGAGCCAATATGAGACCGAAATTTTAATTTTGAATCCATACATGAAAATTTTTAAAAGTTTCAAAACTTGTGATTTGTTTTTCAGCAGGCACGTACTAACATATTCCGGTGTAATCATGGAAATAAAAGTCACATGGCATTTGTTTCATTTGCAGCCAAATGCAGCCAGGTATAGGGCCACACAAATCAGAATGAATCAATTCAAGTTTTCTACATGCTTTGGAAGTAGAATCATGAAAGGGTTGTTTGTTGTGTTTTCCAAGGATACAAGCATCACATTGCTTCAATTTCCTAGGAGTAGTAGGCCAATCGGAAATGCCATTCTTTCTCAATAAACATAGACTATCATAATTAATATGGCCAAATCTAGCATGCCATAAAATACTAGATGGAATTATACCTGCATCATGATGAGAGAGGTATGCAACATTTTGTGTATGGACAATTGTCCCTTTTAGTTTCAACAGTTTTCCATCTTCCATTCCAGTCATGACAACCACTTTGTCAGAATCCTTCCTTATTTCAACTTTGCTACCGAACATATGAACAGAGTGGCCTTGTTGTCTGATTTGCACAGGGACAACAAGTTTCTTTGCAACTCAGGAAGATAGAGTACATTGTGCAGAAGAAAATCTGGGAGTCCAGGGAACTTAAGCCTAATGGTGCCCATTCCCGAAGGTTTGAGACTTGATCTATCTGCAAAGTACATTGCGCCATCTACGTTGTCATCGAAGTCTTCGAAGAAATCTCTTCGAAATGTCATGTGAGAGGTTGTGCCTGTGTCAAGAAGCCATGCATCTCCCTAAGAAGCAAGTGAAGCTTTAAACAAATCTTTAGTTACTCCTACATTGCAATGGGCAACAACGTAATGAGCAGGTGCCTTACTTTTCATTGGTTCTAAAGTTCTATCTCTGCCTTCTTTCTGACTTTGTATTTCTTCTTTGATCTTTTGCCATGGTACTCTCCAATTAGTAGCTTCATGTGACCCATTCATTCCGCAACGGTTACAATGAAGGTCGGATTTTTTACGAGGATTATGCCAACCCCCCCTGCCTCTGAGCTTCTTCTTTCTGCATCCTTTCATTTCTTACTAGAGTAGTTGTGATTTTGAGCTCGTTGCCACCTTCAAGATCATGTACCAACAACAAGATCAAGAGGTTTGCTTACAATGAATGTAAGATCAAGGGTACACTCATTATAATTTGATAAGATATTTACAAAATTGTTTTCTTTGAGGTATAAACTGCAACATAATGGATGTTAAGATGGTCCACTAGTCAGCATGAAAATCATAAGGATGAAAGGTAAACGATCTCCATGATACATTTACAAGATTGGGAGGTATTCAAGAAGGATACACCTCATTTTAAAACTGACTATTGCTTGTTACTAGACGAAAAACATAAAATCCAACACCTCATCGAGTATGCTTGATGTTGGCACTAACTCTTTTAGAAGTGCAAAGTTGCAATACATTCACCTCAAAATAAACAATGGAACCATTGTCAGACTGCATCAATAAAATAAACAATAGAACCACGCGATTATCCCAAGCTTATATTTCAGGCTCCATTCCATCGAGGCCAATCGTTGCTCTAACGAATTGAAGGACGACCTTATTGAGTTCAATCCCTGTCCCAACGAATCTGACGAGTCTATGTTCGTACATAGATATGGTGTACAGGAAAAGTGAGGAGAGTTGTCGTTTTTGTGAGTAAACCAATGCGTATAAAGACCTGACTCAAACAACTGCATCCAGAGGTGAAGGTCATAAGAATGGGGAGGCGGAGGGCAAGGTACATGTGGAAATTTAGCCTGCCCAAAGACTTCAATGTAGAGGACATAAAGGAAACCTATGAGAATGGCATCTTGACTGTCACCATGGCCAAGCGCAATCCCTCTGATGCAGAGAAGCCTAAATTTGTCACTATTCCCATTTATTGAACCCTTTTCTCGACTTCATCACTCGACAAAACTCATTGTGCGTTGATTTCTGATACCCGTACGTTGATTGAAGGAAGCTCCAATATGGTTTCCAACAACAACAAATACCAGCGGAACCTCCTCACCCATGCGTCGATTGAAGGTAGCCCGAATGGTAGTGAGGAATACAAAGTTTAGGTTGAGGGAGTTGTGCGTGCACAGTTACCAGTAGTCGGTTCTGGGGTTTACAACAACATGAATAGAATTTAGGGTTTGCGACCTGCGTGGTGAATTTGGCGTACAAACTAGGGTTTACCCAGAGTGAGGTGCAGATGGGATAAACTAAAAACGCGGATAGACAGAGAATCATCTAGAGAAACAGTGTGCGGGGCAAACTGGCAGAATGAGAGCCATAGTTGAGGCAGACTGGCAGACTGAGGGACGTTTCTTCTACGAAAATGAAAATCCTAGGGCAGTTGATCATGGAGTTAGACCAGGCTCTGATACCACTTGTTGGGAGTTGAGTTGGCCATTAGATCTAAAAGGCGCACCTTATGGAAATCCGCTACCATCCTAGTTAAGGATCTGTCGAGAGGCTATTAGACCATGACATGAAACTCACGGGAATTGTTGAATATTATGCCAACAATCTCCCTCTCAACGTTACCTGAGTGAGTTTCGAACCTGCGACCCTGCTCTGATACCACTGTCAGGCGAGGGATTCGCAGAAACAATAACTCCACACTGATATCTATTGCATTAGCTTGTAGCTCAATAAATACATGAACATGTGATTGTTGGTCTTCCATAACTAAAGACGCTTGTTATCACCTACGACTCTTCATATTTACAATATTGGTACAAGTAACGCCATCACAAGGATTATGTGTCCAACAGATTGTACATCAAGCAATTATTTTGATACGATGGCAGAGCATTATACTCAACATTCTTATACATATGCTACACTTCAAATTGTATTTGGGCCTGCATTTAGATTGTTGCTTCAAGCTTGTAGATTGGGGTTAAGCCTTTACACATACAACTAAATTGAATTCCGTAAAGGATTCGTGTTGACGAAACAGACAGGCCATAGGCCCAACGTTTACGGATCATCTGATATCAGAGTAGGTTTTAAAGGCTTGGAGAACACCTGCATGGTAAACACTCGCAAAGAGTATCGAAATAGTTGACAATCATTGCTTCTAGGCCTATAGAGAAGCAAAGGACCATCAATGGCAGGGAGTTCTCATGAAGAACGTGACAAGGAAAACCCAAAGATGAGATTTGCTTGGCTAGAGTAGAGTATTGCTATGTTGGCATAATCGGTGATGCAGTTGTTGGTAAAGAAAGATAGGGAAGAAACTCAGTAGAAATTGAGCATGAAGAAGATAAGGCACATCGAGAAGAACCCATGTACAATGATTCGGGTGAAAGTTGTACTTTTTCTTCATCTTCCTTTCAAAGTTGAAGCAAAACTTGAAATACCCATGTATGATGGACAAACTAATGTTGAAGTCTTGGATGGTTGGTTGAAACAATTGGAAGTTTACTTTGGTGTTTATCAAATCGAGGAAACATTGTAGATTAGCTTTGCCTGCTTGAAGATGACTGGACATGCTCTACTGTGGTGGGAGAATTATATGGATGCACCGAGGATAGGCTAGAAGCCCATGGTTATGAAATGGGAGGACTTCAAGGCCTTATTGAAGTCACAATTCTATTCCATAGGCTATGAAGAGGAGCAACTCATGAAGTGGCAGTACCTTCGGCAAGAACAGGGAGAACGAGTGCAAGAATACAGTTCTAAGTTCAGGAGGCAAGCCTTTAGGTTGGGTATATCTCTCTGGAAGAGCCAGGAGTGATGATGAAGTACCTTGGAGGACTTTTCATCCATATCTGAAGACACTTGCAGCTTCATGGTGTGAAAAGCATAGACAAGGCGAGCAAGAAGGCTCAACAACGCATGGGCCAAGAAGAAACTAGCAAGAAAAGAGACAAGAAGATGGCAATAATAGTTGAGAAAAGGAGGGATCCTAATAGGCATTGTAAACATTGTGATGTGGTTGGGCACATGGAAGAGAAGTGCTGGAAACTTCATCCAAAAGAGAAGTGCTGGAAACTTCATCCAAAATTGTGTCCAAAGTGGTTAAATTCCAAGGGGAAAGAAAAGGTAGCTACTGAGACAAAAGAGGAAGTGGTAGAAAGCACCTCTGATCTTGACGAAGCTATAATTTGGACCACATTGTAGTAGGCAAATGTTAATGTTTAAGTCATTATTATAGTTCTTCGCATTTCAATAGATAACAATAGCATAAGATAGAATCATTGAGAAATACACAATCACAAGAGACACATCATTTATCGTGGGAAACCTGCATGGGGCAGAAAACCCAGCAAAACTTCCTTAATATAGATAGCCAATACAATGCGAAGAGATAACTCAAACAAGTACAGAAAGTCCTCTCCCAAAGATGCACCTCTCTCTCTCTCTTTCTTCTCCAACTGGAGTTGCGAAACTTGTCTCTCAATGAACAAGTGAGTGTGTGTCTAAGTGAGGCGCTAGCCTCCTTATTTATACAAGTCTGGCATGTGTGGAAGTGTCTTTTCACTGGCAGGGCCGACTTCTTCTTTTGGGTGGTTATAACCACCTTTATTATATTACGGGGCCTCTTTGATATATTATGTGGCCGACTTCTTTTGCCTATTACAATTATATTATGATCAATCCGCAAAAGGGGATTTGGTCCTTTTACAATAGCCGACATGAACAATCCACAATGGGGATTGATCCAATGAATAATATATTAAATAATAATAAGAATACACTTTGCAGTTACATTATTTCAACACTCCCCCTTAACAA